>CM031241.1:61499392-61696892 GCA_018340775.1 Taxus wallichiana var. yunnanensis
ATTCAACGCTTTACCAAATTTTCTTTCACCGCCATGTTTCAGCATTTATGATTCCTCGGGTTCCCTGAATAGTGTTTTGCCATCAGTTATAGTTTAAGAGTTCTATTTGGCTTTTACTTGGGTAAATGCAAATGCTATAAATGGTTGGCTTGTGCTCAAGAAAATGGCCCCTCATTCACTTCTCATCTTCTCATTTTCAGTAATTCAGTCTTTTATTTTGCTTAGGATTCATAGTTTAGTTCGTTATGCTTAGTTAGCGTTGTTTCTCGTTGGTAAGCCACATATCCATCTTGTGCAAGTAAAGTCTTTGTTATTTCATCCAATCCATTGGAGTAGAATAGCTTGAAGCCATTAAAGTTGCAGGTTTTGCTCCTCAAACAGACAGCTTCAGATTCTGGATGCTTTATGTTGCATGACTCGCATAGATCCCATCAGGAATTGCATAAGCCAAGCTCTGCCTCTCTTATTTATCCCTCTCCCTACTCGCATTGTATTCGGTGTGTATTATGAGCTGCCTTTATCCTAATATCTACTGCTTGACGATGCTAGCATTACACTCTTTTTCTCGATCCACGTGAACACGAAGGAACGAGGAGATCACACCGCTAGGGGACAAGATCACACACACCATCGGATTCGCCACTATTCTGCGAGAATCCGAGGTTACATCTTTCAAAATTTCTAGTTAGAATCATATCAAATAGAGTAGTTAATTACTTTATTTCAAAATTCTATTCTCGATATCACGGAAGTCAGTAGGGATTAATAGTTTTGAGAAACTATGATTCACTCCTCACTTCCGAGGTAGGATTGAGAATCTTGCAAATAGATTAGATGAGCTATTTTATTGTTTAGAATAGATCTACAAATTTCATAGACAAATAGCTACACTCGGTTATTTTGTTTGTTTTAAATTATTAATTTAGTTGTCTTTCTAGATATTTTAAATAGTTGTTTTCTTAAATTAAGTAAAGTTCATCAGGAAAAACACAAAAAATAGAGAAAACATATATGCTATAGATACACTTCACATAGTTAAATTTCATTTTTGTTACGCTTAATTTACTTTGTTACTTTTGTATGACAATCACTTGGACCTGAGAGCCCGGGAATACATATGACCTGTCCAGGAGAAATACACGAAACTATCCCGGGTCATTTTCCACGTATTCCACAACCCATATATCGAATCACGCCGTGAGCTCGATATTGATTGAGCTTTCCAGTGCCAGCTCATCCTTGCTTGATCTGATCTATCACACTAGCCCAAGTTAGGAGGGCTTTCTTTACTTTAGATTCGCAAGTTCTACGTTAGTGCGCATTGAAGACATTAGATTGCCTAACTAGTTTGTCGCATCTCACACATATTCTATACCCACCGGCTGTCTATCATGACCTCGGAGGTCGGATGCGAGGAAGAGTTGCTTTGTAGATTCCCACGCTCGCATGTAACTTTTCCGGCCGTGCATAAAATTGGTGAACCCAACGTGAAACAAACAAAATTAGTGAAGGCGCGTGAACTTCCTACTTTCTAGTTCGGAGTCATAGTATCACGTGTTATTCCAAGTTTAGTATACTTTTCATCTTCTCCACCTCATTGGCTTTCACCTTCGCTCCTTCCCATTATTCTACGGGTATTCATATACCCCCCGAATATGTCGAGATTCGATGCATATATGCACCCCTCTTGGGTCTCGAGGCATACTACACCCAAAAGAATAGACAATCATCACCCTTGCTCTCAGTGTGGGGCGATAACTATTCAACTAGTCAGTTGTCAACACAAACTCCAAGGATCAGATATAGCTCACCCTTCCAAACTAGAGGAGTTGAACAACTCGCTCAAACACAACAAACAGAGCCTTCTGTGCTCAAACAATATGACGCTCACCTAGAGAATCTGGTTCATCTCCTCGAGTACTACTTAAACCAAAAATTAGTAGACAATCGACTCATACCAAGGTTTAGATGATGAATATTCAGTATGTTATGCCAGAATGACCAATGTTCTCGAGATATGTATCCACCCTAGGAGGTTTACAACCACAACCCGAGGTATCTTTTCAAGAAAATACCTCTATGCCACTGCATATAGGAAATACTCTCAGAGAAACTTGGCAAGATAGCGATCAGTTCATAGCAGGATATCACATGCCTATACAAAACCATGGTATACAACAAATGCCACCAAGGAAGAATATCGTGACTTCACCAAATGAAGTCATTTCAACTCTAATAGAAAAGGTTAGAGGGTTAGAACTTGCCCAAGCAAGTCAAAATTTGCAATTCATGCAAGCAAGGGGAGTTCCAATCCTCCACACCATCCTAGCCAAGTGGATCTCCTCATAGGAGTAGGCACGTTAGGCATGACTCTCGCATTCATAACAAATGCCAACTAGACCCACCATCTCTAACACTTTCCTCCTTGGTCTAGTACGTAACAATCCATTCCCTGGATAGTACCCCATCATACTTAAACATATACTCCAAATCACCACAAGGGGATATGTTCTCCCTCTCCCAAGATTTTTTCTCAAACACAGGGGCTTCCGTAAGCCCCCTCGCCAACACATACACTCGTGCCATATCAACAACCCATCCCACCACCACTCCCTCAACAAAGCGCCACAATGGTCAAACATACGCGATAGGGACTTACTCAAAATATTTAAAAGAACCCTTGATTTCACCATACGAAGCGTCATGCTTCCAAGAACTCTTCTTGATTTTCCCAAATACAAAGGAGAGGGAGATCCAAATGTGCATATCAAAGCTTACGCTACATGACCATTTGAGAACTACTCCCATGGGATGGGGTTGTTCTTTAAAATATTCCCAAAAAACTCGGAAGGCATCGCTCTCGATTGGTATTATAGAATACCCGAGGCTTCCATCCATTTGTTCAAATAACTCGTTTCAGAGTTCATCAAGGCCTTTGACATGAACAAACTATTAAGAACATGAATCAGGGAGTTCTTACACATCAAACAAGAACACAACGAATCATGCCGCCCATTTCATCCAAAGGTAGCATACGAATCCTTATTCCTCGAAAGTGCTCCAAACATGGATCAAATGGAACTATGTGATTTATTCCTTCATTCGCTTAGCAGAGAAGTGAAGGAAGAAGTCTAGAAGTTCCCATTACGAACTTACGATGAAGTACTAGAGAGTGCTCTTCGAATAGATCAAGCGAATCGAGCATAGGTGGTCAAAACATATGGAGCAAACGGGAGGTTGATTGCCCCCAATCGTAACACTACAACTTATCCCACTACCACGAATGTCAATCAAGGACCTAAAATCCTTAACAAAAATTGGGGTGTAACAACAGATGGAGTAACCGACCAACCTAAAAAGGTAAATATTGTCAATACTCCATCACAAATAAACAACCAACGAAACAACAACTTTACCCTCGATACCAATGCAAAGTGGGTTTTAATCATCCACAACAACAACAACAACAACAACAATGGAAAAATCCCATACAGGGTCCAAGCCAAAATTCAACTAGGTACTAAAACCAGAATTCAAACCAAAGACAACAAACGTAAAATTTTAATAGACAACGGTTTGATCAAAATTTTGGGCCACAATACACATCAAATCAACAAACTAGGAATTACAATCCTAATTCGTACTATGGTTTCCACAAAATTTGGGGCCATGACACTAGAACATGGCGTGACTACAATAAATTCATGCAACGCTTGCCAAATGAACAAAAACAAATTTTTATGGATATGTTCTTAGCAGATCCTACGCCACCAACGTCAAATACTTTTTTCAGGAAGTTTCCCTCAAAACGCACCCCTGAAGATCTTTAATGATCCTCTCCCAAATCACGATAACAATAGGCTAAATCCAACTAGGACGAACAAGGGTGCAATGACAGGAAACAATGATCATGCGAAGCCTCGACCTCACTAAATCCATTAGTTGCGCCACAACTAGAAGTCAACCACGCCTAAGGTAGTCGGCTTAGTAGAGTTAGATTGAGCTACCCATCGAAGCTATAACAAGGACGTGAGAGTATTTCTCTCAGCCAAGTCCAAGCCACCTGCCAGAGGTAGATGACATCCAACAAATCGTAGTAAAACCTATGGGAGCCTATGATTTGATTAACGACCTAACAAAAACCTTCTCGCACATTTCATTCTTAGACTTACTAAAGAACTCTCCTACCCATAGGGCTGCTCTTTTAGAAGCATTAGGTTTAGGTCATCTAATTAACATCACTCCACCGCCTGAAACACAAGTAAATCATGTGGACTTTGATGTTCATCCTCCAGGGTAGGTAGATAGGGATGTTGAATTCATATTCGAGATAAACAAAATGCCGACAGATGCTGAGATCACACGCCGAGGTGATCCAGCCTTACATTTGCAAGTATGGGTTTATAACAACTATGTAAAGTGTGTAATGGTTGATGATGGGGTGGCAGTTAACATAGTCCCCTTCTCTTTCCTCCAAAAGCTAGGGTATGGAGAAACCAATTGCTCCACAACTCGAAATACACTAAGGGGCTATGATAGTCTTAAAGCCACCTCGGTTGGAACTATAATATTACCGGTCACCTTAGGACCCAAAACCATCTTGACTGAGTTTTATATTATAGATCGAAACTAACTATAATATGATCCTTGGCCACCTTGATACACCGCATGAAGGCAATCCCTTCTACACTATTTCAAGAAGTAAGGTTTTTACATTTAGGAAAGGTATTCATGGCCAAAGGTGATCCAAAACCATTTGATGTACACCTAGCTGAATTAAAGAAAAGACCAGGCGTACACTCGGAGTTTGAACTCCCAACAAATCAACTTAATAAACCTATCGATGCAAAAACAAACAAAAATTTGGTACCAACGATAGATCTTGAAGCTATGAGCCTAGCCAAAGTAACCCCAACCCCTAAAGATGAGGCTAACACTTGTAGAAGCGGTATCATTAAGAACTACCGCAAAATCGTTGAATCGCTAGAAAATAATCTACCAATATTCTTACCATTTGATTCATAGGCATGGATATCCCTAGGCATTGGCTCTCTTCCAAAGAGGATCTCTGTATGGTGGAAGTAGAATATGCAAACACAATAGATATCCCAAAGGTCCATATTCCCAGCCAAATATTGGACACTCCATTTTGATAGAGCTAGATGCTGACATTACGAGCGGGGCAGGCGTGTGTAATCTTCACTTCCCCTGAAGGAAAAGTCTTACCTTTTGCCTTTAAACTAAATTTCAAGTGCACAAAAATGGCACCGAGTACGAAGCCCTCCTCCTCGGCCTCATCTTAGCTAAAAGAATTGGTGTTGATAACATCGAGTCTTAGGAGACTCACAATGGTAGCAAACCAAGTCTCGAGAGATATATGAAACCAAAGTGAGCATTTACAACTTTTTACAAAAGTCAGTATTAGATTTAAGCAAGGAATTTGACTTCATATCAATTGAAGCAATCCCCTGAGAGGAAAATCTTCTCGCTGATTCAATAGCAACTTCCGCATCATGTTTTACTCCAAGCAATAAGTTAGAGGATACCCGTTTCATGGTATCCCTTCGTGATGAACCATTGATAAAGACAATGACAAATTCTCTTTTAAACAGAAATGAATCTACTATCCTAGACCATGTTGATAGTGATATGGCCACTTTGGATTACTTAAACGCCTATGCGGCACTACATCTCTCCTATCATATGATAGATTTGTCCTTAATCCCACATTCGTCTTCCTACTTCGGAAATCCCATGGTGGATCTTCCCTCACAAATGGAACCTAGCATATGCACAGTAGAAAATGGGGATGATTTGGATTTACCTCCAGCACCACCTGAGTTTGAAGAGGGTAACACCTCTTTGATCAAAGAAACAATTGATATTAACATCGGAATGGAAGATGAACCAAGGATATTGAAATTAGGGTCCTCGTTAACCCCAGAGGAAGTAGAAATACACACTCGGATCCTCAAAGAACATCAGAAGGTGTTTGCATTTAATTATAAGGAAATGACAGGGGTTGCACCCCACATTGCGGTGCACAACCTCGTCACTAAATCTGATGCAAAGCCAGTTAAACAAAAATCGAGACCCATGAAACCCAAGGTAGCTCTCATGGTAAAAGAGGAGGTAATAAAACTCCTCCAAGTAGGATTTATCAAGCTAGTCGATTACTCCCAATGGGTGTCTAACATCGTTCTGTTCTCAAGAATAATGGAAATATACACATCTCGATAGATTTCGAGACATCAACAAAGTGTGTCCTAAAGATGACTTCCCCGCTGCCATCCATTGATGTCATTGTTGATGCAATGTACCGGGTTTGAACTTTTGTCTCTCATGGATGGATTCTCGGATACAATAAAATTAAAATATCCGAACAAGATCAAGCTAAAACCACATTTATAACTCCTGGGAACTTATTGCTATGTTGTCATGCCATTTGGTCTCAAGAATGCTTTGGTGCTACATACCGGTGAGCTATGACATATATATTTCATGATTTAATTCATAAAATCATGGAATCCTACGTAGATGACTTGTTGGGCTAAGGCCAAGAAGCGTTGTGACCATCCGGAAATACTCTACATCATTCTCTCACGTCTGATAGAGTTCGAGTCACGCTAAATCCAAAAAAGTGCGTCTTTGGAGTAACAGGAGGGAAGCTCCTAGGTTACATCATATCGTTACGAGGGATAGATGTTGACCCAACCAAAATTCGGGTTGTCCTCGAAATGGTTCCACCTTCGGATGAATCTGGAATCAGGTCATTCCTTGGAAAGTTAGGTGCAATCCAGAGATTCATCCCGGACTTAAGTTTTGCCATACATCCAATCAACAATTTGCTCAAGAAAGATTATAGCATTGATTGGACTGAAGACTGCAATGAAGCTTTTGATGCAGTTAAGCGTTTCCTGTTATCACCACCTACACTAATGCCACCTAAGCTAGATCACCCGTTAATTTTATATTCACGAGCAACCAATGTCTCGCTAGCTCCGCATGCTTCTTGGCTCATGAAGACGATGACAAGAGAGAACATGCGATTTATTTCATTAGCTTTCAACATTACTTGAATATAAAACATGTTATACCCAAGCAGTAATGAGAATGCCTCGCCATAGTTTTTTGTAACCAAACACCTAAGACATTATATGCTAAATCAAGAAACAAGGGTCATGGTAAAATGGACCATTTACTTAACTTTCCTCACACAAGGCTCCTTGTCTAAAAAGGCATGGATGTTTTATAACCTTAATGGGGGAATTCAAATTAACATTTGTAAATCAGAAGTCAGTTAAAGGACAAATCATCGCAGATTGGTTAGTTGATAACCCATTAGATGGAGGAGATCTAGTAGATTTAGATTTTCCAAATGAGTGTGTATACTACATCGAAACCCGACCTTCTATCTCTGAGTGTCCCTGGTACATTGATATCATTAATTATATCATGGACCATACGTATCCAGAAGGAGCTACACCGCAACAAAGAAGGTGGTTATGTATTATCGTAGCTAAATACATCATTATAGAGCAAGTTCTCTATCGGAAAGCGCCTCGATGGAATGCTCCCGAGATGTGTCGACACGAAGAATCCAAGAAGATTCTCCATGAATCCCACAAAGGGGAATGTGTGGAGGCCACTTCTATGGTCATGCCACTGCTGTTCATAAAATACATCGAATGGGCTATTTCTCGCCTACTCTAGACACGACGCAAAGAGAGTTCGTGCGTAGGTGTCATAAGTGCTAAGAATTTTCCCATGAGATCCATATGCCGGCACAAGCTCTACAACCAATCGCTACTCCATGGCCCTTTTCTACATGGGGCCTAGATTTAATAGGAAATTCTCTCCTCGTCTGAGATGGCCATAATTTTATAATCACGGCCACCAAATATTTTACCAAATAGGTAGAGGCTATGCCTCTTACTACTTTAGCTCGGTTACTCAGTAATTGCCAAGTTCATTTTGAACCAAATCATTTGCAAGTATGGTATCTGTATTCGTACTCCAAAATTGTAAGGTACAGTATTGTGGAACAGCGTAATAAGTGCCCCAATGATGATACAGGTCTCCTCGCAAGGTGTTCGGGATCCGGAAAATCCCTCGGAGTATGTGTTAACATCCCACATGCCCCGCTTAGCCCCCGCGCCCTTTGTTTTCCCCCTTTTTCTTCTTTCCTTGGCCTTTTGATCTTCGGTGATGAAACCGCCGCCCTTCGTGACCACCGCCCACATGATCAAGGCGGTGGTCCTCAGAATCGCGCCCCGCTCGAGCGGCGGTCCTGTGCGCATTTTCCAGAACATTCTTTGACACGACTCGCGTGAAATATCACGATTCACCAGCTTTTCCTTGCCGACTTGAGCATGCATTTATGTTTTTGGTCCCCTGGAATAGTGTTTTTCCTTTGTTTATTGTTTAGGAGTTCAGTTTGGTTTTGATCTTTGGGTGATGGAATTCCTATAAATGCATGGTTTGTGCACAAGCTAAGGGGTCTGAATTTTGGCTGGATTTTGGAGTTTGAGCTTTGCTTTCATTTCTTCATTTTAGTGTTTTAGCTAGTTAGCTTGTTTAGAAGCCATAGCTTGAATTCACTTGCATCTTTTGTTAAATTGCTCAGCTGTTGGTAAGCCACATACCCATCTTGTGCAGGCAGTTCTGTTATTTCATCCAAATCCAGTCTAAAGCTTGCCTCTGAATTCCTCTTTGCTGTAGATTTAATTTTCATTGTTGCTTAGAGTTCTTAGTTCAGTTCATTATATGCCTGGTTAGCTTTATTCAGCTGTTGGTAAGCCACATATCCAGCTTGTGCAAGCAGTGTCTTTATTTTATCCAATCCATTGGAACAGAGTAGCTTAGGAAGCCATTAAAGTTGCAGGTTTTGCTCTTCGTATAGGATAGTTACAGGTTCTGGTCGCTTCATGTTGCATGACTCGTAGTAAAATCCCGCTAGGAATCGCATAAGCCAAGCTCTGTACTCTTGCGCTATCCCTCTCCTACTCGCATTTTCGGTCTGCATTCTGAGCTGTCCTTGTCCCAAATTCTACTCCTATCGGTGCTAGCATTACACGCTTTTCTGGATCCACGTGAACACGAAAGAACGAGGAGATCATACTGAGGGGACGAGATCACACACACTATCGGATTCGCCACTGTTCTGTGGAATCCAGGTTTAACTTTCAAAGTTCTAGTTAGAATCATATCAAATAGAGTAGATAAATTGCTTCATTTCAGTAAATTCTATTCTCGATATTGCCAGGGAAGCTATGAGGATTGATAGTTTCTGAGAAACTATGATTCACTCCTCACTTCTGAGGTAGGATCGAGAATCTTGCAGATAGATTAGATGAGCTATTTTATTTATTTAGAATAATTCTACAAATCGCACAGGCAAATAACTACACTCGGTTATCTTGTCTGTTTTAAATTGTTATTTAATTATTATTTCTAGATACGCTTAAAATAGTTTGCTTTCCTTAAAATTGTCAAAAGATTTCTTAGAAGAATAAAAATTTATATATGTTAGATTTATTTCATGTAGTTAGAATTTGCTTCACATAGCTTAGATTTGCATTTCGTTTGGTATGACAATCACGGGACCTCAGGAGCCCAGGGAATATATATTTGAGCCAATCATGCCTCAACCAAACCTCGTCACAGCAATAGTTGACATAGACCAAAATCTCAGAATACAAGTATTCCAAACAACCACAGATTTACAACTGATCAGTTCTCAGTTAAGAGGATTAAACATAGAAGATGACCAGCACATGCATTTTGGTCAAGTCAGCCAAACTACAGATTACCCTAGAAAATCATCCACATGACTGTAGAAGGGTTTGAAAGAGAACAAACATTCGGGTGTGATCCTTTAGTTCCACAGCCAGACGCTGGAGACACCCTCGTAGATATAGATACCAGCTTAAGAATCCAGGTTGCGAGAACGCCTGTGAGGTATTCTGAGAAGATTGCACAACTGTTGGTTCTAAACATAGAAGCTGAGAAAGCATACGATTACTGGATACTAGGGATTAGAACTTGATCTCGCGTATGACCATAATAGGACCACAACAACCAAGAGTCTATGGTTGTGATCCACAGATCCCACAGCCCAACGAATCCATAAGAGAATTAGATATAGACACTGGCCTACGCACACTAGTATTTCAGTCCACTCCACTTCCACCCATCATCATCGAACAATTGTCCTTACTGAATATAGTGGCTAACGAAGCTAGAGAATTCTGGACTAGGCCAGAAAATCATCCATAAAAGTCAATTATATTCACCATCCACTATATGACCTTATCAGGAGACATACACGAAACTATCCCAGGTCATTTTCCACGTATTCCGCAACCCATAGATCGAATCACGCCAGAGCTCGATATTGATTGGAGCCTTCGAGCAGTCATCCTTGCTGATCGATCTATCACACCAGTCCAAGTTAGAAGGGCCTTCTTTGCCTTAGATTCACAAATTCCATTAGTGCGTGTCGAAGACATTAGACTCGCTTAACTAGTTTTTCTGAATCCAAGGCATATTATACCCCACCGGCTGTCTCGAACGACTCGAGAGGTCGGGTGCACGCGGAAGAGTCACTTGAGATTCTCATGCTCGCTCTTTGTCCGCTTTTCCAACAGACAAAATTGGTGAACCCGACATGAAATGCATAACCTCAAGCTGTTTCACCTTCTCGTACTTCATTAGCATTCACATTAGTTTCACTTTGACAAAATTGGTGAACTGACGTGAAATGCATAACTATTTCACCTTCTGCCTCTCATTAGCATTCACATCAGCCACCAACAAAATTGGTGAACCCGGCATGAAACAAACGAAATTAGTGAAGCTGACGTAAACTTCCTACTTTCTCTTTCCAAGTCATAATATCACGTTTCCTTTCACAAATCACCTTCGCTCCTTCCCATTATTCTGGGGGTATTCATATACCCCCCGAATATGTCGGGATTCGATGCATATGGCAAACCCCTCTTGGGTCTTGAGGCATACTACGCCCAACAGAAGAGGCAATCATCACGCTCGCTCTCAGTATGGGGCAACAACTATTCAACTAATTAGTTGTCAACACAAACCCCAAGAATCAGATATAGTTCGTCTTTTCAAACTGAGGAGTTAGATCAACCCTCTCAAATGCAACAAATAGAGCCTTCAGGTTCGAACAATATGACGTTTACCGGAGAATCTGGTTCGTCTCCTCAGATGTACTTAGACCACAAATTAGTAGGCAATTAGATCCATACCTGGTCTTTGATGATGGACAGTCAATACGTTATCCTAGGAGTGAACAATATTCTCGGGGTATATACCCACCTATAGGAGGTTTACAAATACAACCCGAGATCTCTTTTCAAGAAAATACCTCTATGCCACTACATATAGGAAATACTCTCGGAGAAACTTGGCAAGATAGCAATCAGTTCATGACAGGCTATCACATGCCTATACAACACCAGGGTATACAACAAACGCCACTCAGGCAAAGCACCGTGACTTCACCAAATGAAGTCATTTCAACGTTAGTAGAAAGAGTGAGAGGGTTAGAACTTGCTCAAGCAAGTCAAAATTCTCCGTTCATGCAAACAGGAAGTTCCAATCCTCCATACCACTCTGGCCAAGTAGATCTCCTCACAGGAGTAGGCACGTTAGGCATGCCGCCTCACTATCCACAACAAATGCCAACAAGGCCCACCATCTCTAACACTATTCCTCCCGGTCTAGTGTCAAACAATCCATTCCTTGACAACACCCCGTCGTACTTAAACATGTACTCTAAATCACCACAAGGAGATATGTTCTCCTCTCCTGGCATGTTTGCTCAAACGCAGGGACCTTCTTATGCCCCTGTCAACGCATACGTTGCACCGTATCAACAACCTATCCCACCGTTACTCCCTCAGCAACCACCATCAATGGTCGAAAGCTATGCGATAGGGACTTATTCAGAATATCTAAAGGAACCCTTAGATTTCACCATACGAAGTGTCATGCTTCCAAGACCTCTTCCTGATTTACCCAAGTTCAAGGGTGAGGGAGATCCGAACGCACATATCAAAGCTTACGCTACAGCCATACGAGAATTACTCCCTTGGGATGGGGTTGTTGCTAAAATATTCCCTAAAACCTTGGAAGGTATTGCTCTCGACTGGTATTACAGGATACCTGAAGCCTCCATCCATTCATTTAAACAACTCGTGTCAGAGTTCATCAAGGCCTTTGACATGAACAAACTGTTGAGAACAGGAATCAGGGAATTCTTGCACATCAAACAAGAACACAACAAATTTGTCGCCCATTTCATCCAGAGGTGGTGTACAGTTCTTTATTCTTCAGCAAGTGCTCCAAACATGGATCAGATGGAACTATGCAATTTATTCCTTCATTCTCTCAGCAAGGAAGTGAAGGAAGAAGTCCAGAAGTTCCCACTAAGAACTTATGATGAAGTACTTGAGAGCGCTCTTCGAATAGACCAAGCAGCGATAGATAGTGGTCGTAAGACATATGGAACAAACGGGAGGTTAATCACCTCCACTCAAAACACTACAACTATCACAAATGTCAATCAAGGACCCAAAATCCTTAACAAAAATCATGGGGTAACAATAAATGGGGTAACCGACTAGCCCAAGAGGGTGAATGTTGTTAATACTCCGTCACAAACAAACAACCAACGAAACAACAACTTTACCCCGACGATCAATACAGTGGATTTTAACCATCCACAACAACAACAACAACAATGGTGAAATCCCATACAAGGGCCAAGCCAAAACTCATTTGGTTATCAAAACCAAAGTCAAAACCAGAAACAACAATTCCAAAACTTTAATCCTAATAGGCAACAGTTTGATCGAAATTTTAGGCCACAATACACACCAAACCAACAAAATGGGAATTACAACCCCAATTCTTATTGTGGTTTCCATAAAATTCAGGGTCACGATACTAGAACGTGCCATGACTACAATAAATTTATGCAACGCTTGCCAGAAGAACAAAGACAGTTCTTCACAGACTTGTTTTTGGCAGATCCCGTCTCATCATCACCAAATACGCTCGCAGGGGCAGTTTCTCCTCAGAATGCTCCCCTCAAGATCTTTAACGATCCGCTCCCAAATCATGATGGCAATAGGCTGAATCCAACTAGAGCAAACAAAAGTGCAATGATGGGAAACAATGATCATGAAGCCTCGACTTCATTAAATCCATCAGTTGTGCCACAGTTAGGAGCTCAACCGAGACCCAAGATAGTCAGTTTGGTAGAATTAGACGCTGAACTACCTATCAAGCTATAACAAGAACACGAGAGTATTTCTCTCAACTGAGCCCAAGTCATCTACCAGAGATAGATAAGAGTCAGCAAATAGTTGAAAAACCCATCGGTGCCTATGATTTAATTAATGACCTAACAAAGACCTTCTCACACATTTCATTTTGGGACTTACTAAAGAACTCTCCCCCTCATGTGAGCTGCTCTTTTAGAAGCACTAGGTCTAGGCCATCTAATTAACATCACTCCACCTCCTGAAACACAAGTAAATCACGTAGATTTTGATATCCACCCTCCGGGGCAGCCGGACAAGGATGTCGAATTCATATTCGAAATAAGTAAAATTCCCACAGATGCTGAGATCGCACGCCGAGGTGATCCAGCCTTACACTTGCAAGTATGGGTTTATAATAACTATGTAAAACGGGCAATGGTTGACGATGGGGCCACAGTTAACATAGTCCCTTTCTCTTTCCTCCAAAAACTTGGATATGGGGAAACAAACTGTTCCACTACTCGAAATACATTGAGAGGCTATGATAGCCTTAAAGCCACTTCGATAGGAACTATTATACTGCCGGTCACCTTAGGGCCCAAAACCATTTTGACTGAGTTTTATATTATAGATCGGGAAACTAACTATAATATGATCCTCGGCCGACCATGGATACACCGCATGAAGGCAATCCCTTCCACGCTATTTCAAGAAGTAAGATTCCTGCATCTAGGAAAGGTATTTGTAGCCAAAGGTGATCCAAAACCTTTCGATTTGCACCTAGCTGATTTAAAGAAAAGACCAGGGGTGCACTCAGAATTTGAACTGCCAACAAACCAACTTAATAAACCCACTGACCCAAAACTAGAGGAAAAGTTGGTACCTACGACGGATCTTGAAAGTACCAAAGATAGCCAAAACAATTCCAACCCCTAAAGATAAAACTAAAGAATCATTAGGGACTACTTTGTGAAAATCATTTAGTTGATAGAACAAGATTCACCAATGTTCTTACCATTTGATTCAGTAGGCATAGGATTTTCCCTAGGTGTTGGTTCCTTGCCAGCAGAGGATCTCTGTATGGTAGAAGTAGAGTGCGCAAACACACAGATGCCCCAACATCTATACTCCCGGCTAAGTATTGGACTCTCCATTTCGATGGAGCTAAATGTCGTTATGGAGCGGGGGCAGGTATAATTCTTACTTCGCCCGAGGAGAAAGTCCTCCCATTCGCTTTTAAATTAAAATTTGAATGCACAAACAACGGCGCTGAGTACGAAGCCCTCCTCCTTGGCCTTACCTTAGCCAAAAGAATTGGTATTGATAACATCAGAGTCCTGGGAGACTCGCAATTAGTGACAAACCAAGTTTCTGAAGTATATGAAACTAAAGCCGAACATTTACAACTCTACAAAAATGTTGTGTTAGATTTAAGCAAGGCATTCAACTTCATATCCATTGAAGCAATCCCACGAGAGAAAAATCTTCTCGCCGATTCAATAGCAACCTCAGCATCATGTTTTACTCCGAGCAATGAGTTAGAAGATACCCAGTTCACGGTATCCATTCGTGATGAACCATTGATAAAAACAATGACAAATCCTCTTTCAAGTGAAAGTGAATCTACCGTCCTAGACCATGTTGATAGTGATGCTGCTACTTTGGATTACTTAAATGCCTATGCGGCACTACATCTCTCCTATCACATGCTAGATTTATCCTTGATTCCACATTCGTCTTCCTACTTCGGAAATCCCGTAATGGATCTTCCCTCACAAATGGAACCTAGCATATACGCAGTAGAAAATGGGGATGATTTAGATTTACCTCCAGCACCACCTGAGTTCGAAGAGGGTAACGCCTCTTTGATCGAAGAAACAATTGATGTCAACATCCGGACAGAAGATGAACCAAGAATATTGAAACTAGGCTCTTCGTTAACCCTAGAAGAGGTGGAAATACATACTCAGATTCTCAAAGAACATCAAAAAGCATTTGCATTTAATTACAAGGAGATGACAGATTCGCACTGCCACATTGCGTTGCAGCACAACCTCGTCACTAGATCAGATGCAAAGCCAATTAAACAAAAATCAAGACCCATGAAGCCCAAAGTAGCTCTCATGGTAAAAGAGGAGGTAATAAAACTCCTTCAGGTAGGATTCATCAAGCCAGTTGACTACTCCCAATGGGTATCTAACATCGTTCCCGTTCTCAAGAAGAATGGAAAGATACGCATCTGCATAGATTTTCGAGATATCAACAAAGCGTGTCCTAAGGACGATTTCCCATTACCATCCATAGACATTATCGTTGATGCAACGGCTGGTTTTGAACTTTTGTCTCTCATGGATGGATTCTTGGGATACAATCAAATCAGAATATCTGAGCAAGATCAAGCTAAAACCACGTTTATAACTCCTTGGGGAACCTATTGCTACGCTGTTATGCCATTCGGTCTCAAGAACGCTGGTGCTACGTACCAGTGGGCCATGACATACATATTTCATGATCTAATTCATAAAATCATGGAATCTTACGTAGATGACTTATTGGCTAAAGCCAAGAAGCGTTGTGACCATCCCGAAGTACTCCGCATCATTCTTTCACGTCTAATAGAATACGGAGTCACGCTAAATCTAGAGAAATGCGTCTTTGGTGTAACAGGAGGAAAGCTCCTAGGTTACATCATATCGTCACGAGGGATTGATGTTGATCCAACCAAAATTTGGGTTGTCCTCGAAATGGTCCCACCTTCGAGTGAATCTGGAATCAGATCATTTCTCGGAAAGCTGGGTGCAATCCGGAGATTCATCCCGGACCTAAGCTTACCGTTCATCCAATCAACAATTTACTCAAGAAGGATTATAGCATTGATTGGACTGAAGATTGCAATGAAGCTTTTGATGCAGTTAAGTGTTTTCTGTTATCACCACCTACGCTAATGCCACCTAAGCTAGATCACCCGTTAATCCTATATTCGTGAGCTACCAATGTCTCGCTGGCCTGTATGTTGGCCCAAGAAGACGATAACAAGAGAGAACGTGTGATTTATTTCATTAGCCGAACGCTGCTCGACTATGAAACACGCTATACACAGGCAGAACGAGAATGCCTTGCCATAGTCTTTGCTACTAAACGCCTAAGACATTATATGCTGAATCAAGAAACGAAGGTCATGGTAAAAATGGACCATTTACGAACTTTTCTCACACAAGGGTCCTTATCTAAAAAGGCTGGACGTTTTATAACCTTAATGGGAGAGTTTGAATTAACATTTGTAAATCAAAAGTCGGTTAAAGGACAAATCATCGCGGATTGGTTAGCTGACAACCCATTAGACGGAGGCGATTTAGTAGATTTAGACTTTCCAGATGAATGCGTATACTACATCGAAACACGACCCGCTATCTCTGAGTGTCCTTGGTACACTGATATCGTTAATTATATCATGGACCATATGTACCCGGAGGCAGTTACACTACAACAAAGAAGGCGGTTACGCATAATCGTAGCTAAATACGTCATTATAGAGCAGGTGCTCTATCGAAAAGCATTCGATGGAATGCTCTTAAGGTGTGTTGACACAGAAGAGTCCAAGAGGATTCTCCATGAATCCCACAGCGGTATATGTGGAGGCCACTTCGGTGGCCATGCCACCGCTCGAAAAATACATCGAATGGGCTATTTCTGGCCCACTCTAGAACATGACGCGATAGAGTTTGCACGCAGGTGTCATAAGTGCCAAGAATTCTCCCACGAGATCCACATGCCAGCAAGCTCTGCAACCAATCGCTACTCCATGGCCCTTTTCTACATGGGGTCTAGACTTAATAGGGAAATTCTCTCCCTCATCCACAGATGGCCATAATTTTATAATCACGGCCACTGAATATTTTACCAAATGGGTGGAGGCCATGCCTCTTACTACTATACCTGGTTCTGTGATCGCCAAGTTCATTTTGAACCAAATCATTTGCAAGTACGGTATCCCGCAAATCATTATCTCCGATAATGGAACTTCTTTTAAAAATGAAGAAGTTCACGAACTATGTAGTAGATTTAAGATAAGCCATCATACGGCTTCCTTGTATTATCCCCAAGCCAACGGACAGGCTGAAGCGACAAACAAAACACTGAAAGCCATTCTCCTTAAAACGGTGAAAGAAAACAAGTGAGATTGGCATTTGAAGTTATATCCGGCCTTGTGGGCCCACCGAACCTCAATAAGAACACCAACGGGAGCAACTCCTTTCTCGCTAGTATTTGGGGCAGAAGTAGTTCTCCCGCTTGAGGTCGAAATACCCAGTCTCCGCATTTCACTGCAAGGGATTCTGGATGAAGACGCTTACAGAGAAGCACGTCTTTCCCAACTAGAAAGCCTAGATGAAACTAGGTTAGATGCTGAGCAGCGGCATAGAGCTTATGCTGACCGAATGTGCCGGTAGTACAACAAGAAGGTCTATGAACGCGATATATACGAAGGTGATCTAGTTCTAAGACTAGACAGCCGGATCGACAAGAAGACCGGCGAAGGAAGGAAATTCTGGCCAAAATGGTTGGGCCCATACTGAGTCATGAAGGACTACAGAAATGGTGCATACCTCTTATGTACGTTAGAAGGTGAGGAGTTTGGCGAAACAGTCAATTCCCTGCACCTCAAATGTTTCTACGCATAGGCAGCTAACGCTACCTATATAACTATCTACATTGCATCTTCATATAGATTTAGATCATTTTGTCCACTTGTTCTTACATAAGTTGTGATCAAGAAATCTATTCTCAAAGCAATTCATTACAAACTCGTGATGTTTCTGGCATAATGTTCTTTAATCATACCTCTCCATCTTCATGTATCATCAAATCATCTTGGAATCTTTTATCAAATAAATCAAACATGACAAAGCCCTAACGGTAACCATACCAAGATCTGCAAGTTTGTTCTCGCTTTGATTTCTTCTTAGGATAGGTGTCTTGCCTAAGGTCTGTTCTAGAAGCTTCATGGTGTCACATCTATCCCATATATACATCTCTTTGGAAATAAGCATATACTGACATTTTACTCAAATAAGCAAGTCAAAAAGTGATTAAACAGAAAATTTTATTTTTACACATTTCCTTGCCCCACCAACCTTCGGTGATGAGCTTGCATCTCTTACTAGTGACGTAGGGTTGGGAAAGGATGGAAATGCCCTTACTCACCTATGCCTTGCCCACGGTGATAAACCCACACTTCTTACTGGTAGCATGGGGCAAAGTGTAGGGGGTCCTCTTGACAAAGCAAACGTTAAAAGGTCATAAACAAACTATTCAAACTTTGAGTCAAAAACGAATGAATCAGATGTTCAAAATTCCAAAAGAGTTAAAAATCCTAAAAACCCAGATTTTGTCTACTATGTGGCCATCTACGGGTCTAAGTCTAGATAAACCGCAAAGCAAGTTGCATCCAAAACTATGAAGTCATTCAGGTAGAGTAAGCTTGTAGCTTCCAATTTGGTTCCGCCAAAGCTTTGTCTGTCTTTCATCACTGTCATTTCACCATATTTCATAACTTGCACCCTTCTTGGCTCTTGGTGATCGCATCTTACTAGTTGCGTGGAGTTAGGAGTGGGGCAAGTTAATCTGTTCATCATACTGGTTATTTTCATCACTTTGCCAAAACAAACATGAGGTATCCAAATTGCTCACAGAAGCTAAGATTCAAGATCACAATATATCTACAATATCATGTATCAGCATCATGAAACACAAAAAGAAAGCAAACATTTGCATCATCTGTTTTCCATTGCATACACCCAAAAACACACAAAACAGAGCAAGTTAGTATCCGAGCAATACCAAGAAGAAGGTCATAAAAACGTATAGAAATGTAGAAAAATACAAGTGCAACCTCAAAAATCAAGTTCTTTTGCATTCAATGAGAGCCGCCACGGCCGTAGGCATTAAAATCAGCCCAGGTCCGAAAACCCACGCGGTTCATTAACCCCAAAAAGCCCAAAATGAGTAAAAAAAGACCATTTAAACTAAAAATGGAGCCTACCCAATAGGCGCCCCCCCTAGGTGGACCTTTTGAACCTAACATTTTCAAAAATAACCCCCCCATTACGACAAATTTAACATTTCAAATTTAAAGGGGGAAAAACGCAAAATTGAAGAAAACCAACCTGTGATCTAGCAGGGCAATGTTCCGCACGTGGAGGCATGATCACGATCTCGCTGTGGATGTTTTGACTCTACTCACGCATGAAACCATCACCGTGGGTCCCAGAGCTCAAAATCAATCAAATCAAACGCGTGCAAATGAATAGGAAAATGGGCCCACTTTCATATATATAGACCTATTTCATTTTAAAAGACTTTTCACGGGTTTGGGCGCGATGGAGGTAAGTTCCTATCCCGCATGAATGGTACATTCTCATTCCCTATTAATTTAGCGTTTATTCTCCAAGTTTTGTATCTATCTCGCACTTGAGTTCTCTTTTCATTTTGTAGATAGCGGGAATTTCGATGGCGTCGTTTCAACACACGGACGAGTAAGGTATAGCTTCTAACTCCCCATTTCGGGACTGCCATACTCGGACCCACCGTTTTATGCCTCTTCATGGCTAAAACGCTTCTCCGAGGGGGCAATATGTACGTACCCAAAATTGTAAGGTGTCTTGTCTTCTGCGAGCAATAACGTAATAAGTGCCCCAATGATGATACAGGTCTCCTCGCAAGGTGTTCGGGATCCGGAAAAGTCCTCGGAGTATGCGTTAACATCCCACATGCCCCGCTTAGCCCCCGCACCCTTTGTTTTCCCCCTTTTTCTTCTTTCCTTGGCCTTTTTAATCTTGATGTGAAACCGCTGCCCTATAGGGGTGGCCGTCTCATGACCGCCGCCTGCTTGAGCGGCGATCGTGTGCGTTTTCCGAACGTTCTTTTGACGCAACTCACGTGAAATATCACGATTCACCACTTTTCCTTGCCGAATTGATCATGCATTTATGTTTTTGGTCCTTGGAATAATGTTTTTCCTTTGTTTATTGTTTAGGAGTTCACTTTGGTTTTGATCTTTGGGTGATGGAATTCTATAAATGCATGGTTTATGCACAAGCTAAGGGTCAATTTTGGCTGGATTTTGGAGTTTGAGCTTTGCTTTCATTTCCTCATTTTAGTGTTTTAGCTAGTTAGCTTGTTTAGAAGCCATAGCTTGAATTCACTTGCATCTTTTGTTAAATTGCTCAGCTGTTGGTAAGCCACATACCCATCTTGTGCAAGCAATGCTGTTATTTCATCCAAATCCAGTCTAAAGCTTGCCTCTGAATTCCTCTTTGCTGTAGATTTAATTTTCATTGTTGCTTAGAGTTCTTAGTTCAGTTCATTATATGCCTGGTTAGCTTTATTCAGCTGTTGGTAAGCCACATATCCAGCTTGTGCAAGCAGTGTCTTTATTTTATCCAATCCATTGGAACAGAATAGCTTAGGAAGCCATTAAAGTTGCAGGTTTTGCTCTTCGTATAGGATAGTTCTGGTTCTGTCGCTTCATGTTGCATGACTCGCAGTAAAATCCCGCTAGGAATCGCATAAGCCAAGCTCTGTACTCTTGCGCTATCCCTCTCCTACTCGCATTTTCGGTCTGCATTCTAAGCTGTCCTTGTTCCAAATTCTACTCCTATCGGTGCTAGCATTACACGCTTTTCTGGATCCACGTGAACACGAAAGAACGAGGAGATCATACTGAGGGGACGAGATCACACACACCATCGGATTCGCCACTGTTCTGCGAATCCAGGTTTAACTTTCAAAGTTCTAGTTAGAATCATATCAAATAGAGTAGATAAATTGCTTCATTTCAGTAAATTCTATTCTCGATATTGCCAGGGAAGCTGTGAGGATTGATAGTTTACGAGAAACTATGACTCACTCCTCACTTCTCGAGGTAGGATCGAGAATCTTGCGAGATAGATTAGATTTGCTATTTTATTTATTTAGAATAATTCTACAAATCGCACAGGCAAATAACTACACTCGGTTATCTTGTCTGTTTTAAATTTTTATTTAATTATTATTTCTAGATACGCTTAAAATAGTTTGCTTTCCTTAAAATTGTCAAAAGATTTCTTAGAAGAATAAAAAGTTATATATGTTAGATTTATTTCATGTAGTTAGAATTTGCTTCGTTACAGTTAGATTTGCATTTTGTTTCGTATGACAATCACGGGACCTCAGGAGCCCAGGGAATATATATTTGAGCCAATCGTGCCTCAACCAAACCTCGTCACAGCAATAGTTGACATAGACCAAAATCTCAGAATACAAGTATTCCGAACAACCACAGATTTACAACTGATCAGTTCTCAGTTAAGAGGATTAAACATAGAAGACGACCAGGCACATGCATTTTGGTCAAGTCAGCCAAACTACAGATTACCCTAGAAAATCATCCACATGACTGTAGAAGGGTTTGAAAGAGAACAAACATTCGGGTGCGATCCTTTAGTTCCACAGCCAGACGCTGGAGACACCCTCGTAGATATAGATACCAGCTTAAGAATCCAGGTTGCGAGAACGCCTGTGAGGTATTCTGAGAAGATTACACAACTGTTGGTTCTAAACATAGAAGCTGAGAAAGCGTACGATTACTAGATACTAGGGATTAGAACTTGATCTCGCGTATGACCATAACAGGACCGCAACAACCAAGAGTCTATGGTTGTGATCCACAGATCCCACAGCCCAACGAATCCATAAGAGAATTAGATATAGACACTGGCCTATGCACACTAGTATTTCAGTCCACTCCACTTCCACCCATCATCATCGAACAATTGTCCTTACTGAATATAGCGGCTAACGAAGCTAGAGAATTCTGGACTAGGCCAGAAAATCATCCATAAAAGTCAATTATATTCACCATCCACTATATGACCTTATCAGGAGACATACACGAAACTATCCCAGGTCATTTTCCACGTATTCCGCAACCCATAGATCGAATCACGCCAGAGCTCGATATTGATTGGAGCCTTCGAGCAGTCATCCTTGCTGATCGATCTATCACACCAGTCCAAGTTAGAAGGGCCTTCTTTGCCTTAGATTCACAAATTCCATTAGTGCGTGTCGAAGACATTAGACTGCCTAACTAGTTTGTCTGAATCCAACGCATATTCTACCCCCACCGGCTGTCTCGGCATGACCTCGAGAGGTCGGGTACGCGGAAGAGTCACTTGTAGATTCTCACGCTACGCCTTTGTCTACTTTTCACTTTTCCGTACGATATCCGCAAATTATCATCTCCGATAATGGAACTTCTTTTAAGAATGAAGAGGTTCGTGAACTATGCAATAAATTTAAGATAAGCCATCATACGGCTTCCTTGTATTACCCTCAAGCCAACAGACAGGATGAAGCGAAAATAAAACACTAAAAGCCATTCTCCTTAAAACAGTGAAAGAAAACAAATGAGATTGGCACTTAAAGTTATATCCGGTCTTATCGCCCACCGAACCTCAATAATAACACCAACGGAGCAACTCCTTTCTCGCCGGTATTTGGGGCGAGGCATTTTCCCACTCGAGGTTGAAATACCCGGTCTCCGCATTTCATTATAAGGGATTCTCGGATGAAGACGCTTACAGAGAAGCACATCTTTCCCAACTAGAAAACCTAGATGAAACTAGGTTAGATGTTGAAATGATAACAGATAGAGTCTATCTTGGCCGACCGGATGTGCCGGTAGTATAACAAGAAAGTCTATGAACGCGACATATATGAAGGTGATCTCGTTTAAGACTAGGCAAATGGATCGACAAGAAGACCGGCGAAGGAAGGAAGTTCTGGCCTAAATGGTTGGGCCCATACCGAGTCATGAAGGACTATGGAAATGGTGCATACCTCTTATGTACACTAGAAGGTGAGGAATTTGGCAAAACAGTCAATTCCCTACACCTCAAGCGTTTCTACGCGTAAACAGCTAGCACTACTTATATATCTATCTACATTGCATTTTCATATAGATTAGGATCATATTGTCCACTTGTTTCGTACACAAATTGTGATCAAGGAATCTATTCTCAAAGCAATTCATTACAAACTCATGATGTTGTTGGCATAAACTCTCTAATCAATATTCTCCATTTTCATGATATCATCAAATTATCTTAGAATCATTTTATCAAATAAGCTAGACATGACGAAGTCTTAACGGTAACCATACCAAGATCTGCAAGTTTATTCTCACTTTTGATTTCTTATTAGGGTAGGTGTCTTGCACTATGGTCCTTACTCTAGAAGCTTCATGGTGTCACATCTATCCCATATGTATATCTCTTTGGAAATAAACACATACTGACATTTTACTCAAATAAACAAGTCAAACATTGATCAAACAAAAAAATTTAATTTTACACATTTCCTTGCCCCACCAACCTTTGGTGATGAGCTTCAGATCTCTTACTAGTGACGTAGGGTTGGGAAAGGATGGGAATGCCCTTACTCACCTATACTTTTCCCATGGTGATAAACCCACGCTTCTTACTAGTAGCATGGGGCAAAGTGTAGGGGGTCCTCTTGACAAATAAATGTAAAAATTCATACACAAACAATTCAAAATTTGAAACTTTGAGTCAAAAACAAATGAATCAGATGTTCAAAGTCCCAAGAGAGTTAAAATCCTAAAACCCAGATTTTGTCTACTATGTGGCCATCTACGAGTCTAAGTCCTGATAAACCGCAAAGCAAGTTGCATCCAAAACTATGAAGTCACTCGAGTAGAGTAGACTTGTGGTGTCCTAATTTGGTTCCACCAAAGCTTTGTCTGTCTTTCATCACTATCATTTCACTACACCTCATAACTTGCACCCTTCCCAACTCTTGGTGATAAGCCCTCGCATCTTACTAGTTGCGTGGAGTTGGGGGTAGGGGCAGGTTTATCTGTTCATCATACCGGTTTGTTTTCATCACCTTGCCAAAACAAACATGAAGTATCCAAAATTGCTTACAGAAACTAAGATTCAAAATCACATTATATCTACATCATCATATATCAGCATCATGAAACACAAAAGGAAAGTAAAACACTTGCATCATTTGTTCACCATTGCATATATTCTAAAAGAAACATATAAACGTACATCATAGCATACATGAGGAAACTGGAAATAGAAAGAAAGCCATGAATGCCAAGATTTTGATCCAGAATGAATGCATATATATAAATAATCAATGTTTATATACAATGTCATCATGCACTAAGCATGGTCAAAACGCTCAAAGAGCCCGGGATATACAAAAGAATATATAGTACAAAATCTACGAGAGCCAAGTGGCTTCTCAATCCCTACGGGACCCCTCTAAAGGTGCACGCCCACGCCTAGGACTCCGGCTACGCCGGCGCTCTGAATGCACAGAGGGCTCAGGATCCCGAGGGGCAGCCGCAGTCTCACCATGAGAATGGCTCCTCATCAAGCGCTCACATGTCCCTGTACCCCGCTAGCTCGGTGCGAAGGGTCGATACCATCCTGGCCACATGCCAGACGGAGAAAATACATCGGTATGTCTGCCAGCTCCTGAAGGCTCCCCAGCGTCCATGGATAGCTCTGCGGGTCCTCTCCATGGGGATCATCAGGGTATCAATACATACCCTACGGATCAAGTCCCGCCACTCATCGGCGGTCTCTACAAACCAAGGAGAAAACAAATTAGAAACCAAACAAGAAATTAAAAGATACAAGATAGCAACTAAAATGATCTTAAGTTAAACAAACACTAGAAAGGGAGAATGTAACTTACTCGGATCACCAAGCCTCCATGATGGGTCATGGGATCAGCACCGCCACAGATGCCGCTACCGACCGAGGGGCTACTCCTGTGGCTGGAGCAATGTAACGCCCCACAACATAATCATCCTCCCCATGGCCCTCGGGAGAGTGGCTCCTCGAAACCGCAGTCACCCTCTCTCGCACTCTTCTCGGCCTTCTCCACTGCATGATATCCTAGGTATCATGCCACTCAGATCACTTTGTCCTCGGTCTACTCCTCTATCTCCCCCGTAAACTCCTCGGACTCAAGTATACCTCAATGGGTTCATCGCTGCCGTGGCGGACCCGCTGTAATCTGAAGTAAAGGCACCCGAGGCGCACCGGCTCTCCCTCGACACGAACTATCCTCCCGCTGCAATAGGAACACCAGGAGTAACCACTGTCCAACCCCGGCCTCTAGGCCCCCTCCGGCCTCTCGGAGGCGATCTATACTCTTTGGCGCCACTAGGGAAGCATACCCATGTATGGTAGGCCAAACTGCTAAGGAACTCGGCCAAAGGGGTGCATCTCCACGCCCCACTCTGTCAATAAGCTGCCCTATCGTGGAGCAGGAGATCAAGGTAAGAGCCTCCTCACCCCATATACCTGCCATAGTCTGGTATGGTGTGGCCTCCATGTCGGCAATAGTCAGGGAGGCAACTGGCTAATGAGGTGCTCTAAGCACCGACATGTCTGTCCATCTGGCTGCCCTCACAGCTCTAGGATCTCGCCACCTCACACCCCTCGCCATAAGGGATGAAATGCTCATAGACCCAACTCGTGACTAGAGTCGGGTGGCTCAATGACTGCCCCTGTAAATGGACCACCCTGTATAATTCGTGGTAGGTGGTCCCAAGAATGTCTGCTCCCCAGGCATATATCCAACCGTGCCCCTCTATCTGTGCAATAATGGGAGACCAGCAGTATAATAATGTATCTCCTCCCTTGTCCCCGATTAGTCTTGAGGTAAGGATCCCCATGATGGCCTGAATGCGAAGTAGGGGGATGGGCAAAGAAGGAATAGATCAAACTCTCACCCCTTCTTCGACCCCCGTGGAGATGACTCGTGCATCTCCCATATATGTGGCCCACTGTGTGTAATCTCGTGCCCGTGAGCTCGCTTTGTCTCTAGGGTGAGTCATCTCCCGATGATTGGGACCCCTAGAATGCGATAGACATCCTCCAGTGTAATAGTCCACTCACCACGGACCCCCAGCAATCGAAGGTGTTCCGATCTGCATCCCAAGATGAGAACAGTCACAAAAATGTGACTAGATGGTGTAATGTGGGGCATACGTGAAATGCGTAGTATCCACCCATCAAGAGTGTCCTCCTCATCCCGTGAGAGGGCATCTAGTACCCCCTGAGCCAATCACACTCCCTCTCTCGACTCCACCGATATACTCCTCTCTCACCTACATACACCCAAAAACACAAAAAAGCAAGTTAGCATCTAATTAATACTAGAAAAATCATGAAAGCACGTAGAAATGCTAAAAATACAAACACAATCTCAAAAAGAGGTTCCTTTTGCATTCTGTGCAAAACCGCTGCCCCCTGAGTAGGGGGTGGTTTGTAACCGCCGCCCGGCGGGGTGGCGGTCGTGGTCCAAAAACCCACGCGGGTTTTTAAATTTAAAAATCCTAAAAATGTAAAAATGACCATTTTACCTAAAAACAAAGCCTACCCAATAGGCACCCCCTAGGTGGACCTTTCAACACTGACATTTTCAAAAATTACCCCCATGACAAAGTATTTAGCATTTCAAATTTAAGGTGGTAAAAAGGAGAAACTGAAGAAAACTAACCTGTGATCTCACGGGTCGATGTGCCGCACGTGGAGGCATGATCGCTATCTCGTCGCGGACGTTTTGACTCTACTCACGCAAGAAACCGTCACCGTGGGTCCCAGAGCTCAAAATCAATCAAATCGACTCGCGCAAATGAATAGGAAAATGGGCCCACTTTCATATATATAGACTCTGATTCGTTTTAAAATGAATTTTAACAGTTTGGAGCGATGGAGGTAAGTTCCTATCCCCTCACAAATGGTACATTCTCATTCCCTCGTTATTTTAGCATTTATTTTTCAAACTATTGTGTCTATCTGCACTTGAGTTCTCTTTTCGTTTTGCTGAGTAACGGGAATTTTTGATGGCGTCATTTCAACACACGGATGTATCGTATAACTTCTAACTTCCCATTTCGGGATCACATACTCGGACCCACCGTTTTACGCTTCTTCATGGCTAAAATGCTTCTCGAGGGGGAAATATGTACGTACCCAAAATTGTAAGAAGGCACTCAGTATTTGCGCGTAACAACGTGACACGTGCCCCAATGATGATACAGGTCTCCTCGCAAGGTGTTCGGGATCCGAAAAGCTCTCCAAGTGTGTGTTAACATCCCGCATGCCCCGCTTAGCCCCTACGTGCTTTATTTTTCCTTCTCCCCTCTTTTCTTAGCCTTTTTCTCTTCGATGTGATTTAAACCGCCGCCTACTGCGCCTTGGCAAGGTGGCTTATGACCGCCACCTTGAACAAGGTGGCGGTCTTGTAACTCACCGCCTTGCTCAGGCGGCGAGTCCTCTTTACGCATTTTCCAAATCTCTTTTAACACGACTCACATAAAATTCAACATTTTACCATCTTTCTTTCACCGCCATAAGCTTGCATTTATGATTCTTCCCTGGAATAGTGTTTTGCCATTGTTTATAGTTTAAGAGTTCTATTTGGCTTTTACCTTGGGTAAATGAAAATGCTATAAATGGTTGGCTTGTGCTCAAGAAAATGGCCCTCATTCACTTCTCATCTTCTCATTTTCAGTAATTCACTCTTTTATTTTGCTTAGGATTCATAGTTTAGTTCAATTACATGCTTAGTTAGCATTATTTTACTATTGGTAAGCCACATATCCATCTTGTGCAAGCAAAGGTTTGTTATTTCATCCAATCCATTGGAGTAGAATAGCTTAGGAAGCAATTAAAGTTTCAGTGTTTTTCTCCTCAAATAGGATAGTTTCTGATTCTGGATGCTTTATGTTGCATGACTCATGATAGATCCCGCTAGGAATTGCATAAGCCAAGCTCGTACTTTCTTGCGCTATCCTCTCCTACTCACATTATATTCGGTCCGTATTACAGCTTCCTTTATCCCAATATCTACTTTTGTTGATGCTAGAATTACACGCTTTTCTGGATCCACGTGAACACGAAGGAATGAGGAGATCACACTGAGGGGACAAGATCACACACACCATCGGATTCGCCATTGTTTTGCAGAATCCAGGTTCTAGGTTTCAAAAGTTCTAGTTAGAATCATATCAAATAGAGTAGTTAATTACTTTATTTCAGTAAATTCTATTCTCGATATTGCCAGGGAAGTTGTGGGGATTGATAGTTTCTGAGAAACTATGATTCACTCCTCACTTCTGAGGTAGGATCAAGAATCTTGCAAATAGATTAGATGAGCTATTTTATTGTTTAGAATAGATCTACAAATTGCACAGACAAATAGCTACACTCGGTTATTTTGTTTGTTTTAAATTATTATTTTAGTTGTCTTTCTAGATATTTTAAATAGTTGTTTTCTTAAATTCGTAAAGTTCATCAGAAAAACACAAAAAAATAGAGAAAACATATATGCTATAGATACACTTCACATAGTTAAATTTCATTTTGTTACAGTTAATTTACTTTGTTACTTTTGTATGACAATCACGGGACCTAGAGAGCCCAGGGAATACATATGACCCTATCCGAGAAATACACAAAACTATCCCGGGTCATTTTCCACGTATTCCACAACCCATAGATTGAATCATGCCAGAGCTCGATATTGATTGGAGCCTTCTGCCAGCTCATCCTTACGACCGATCTATCACACTAGCCCAAGTTAGGAGGGCTTTCTTTTCTTTAGATTCGCAAGTTCCGTTAGTAAGCATCAAGACATTAGATTGCCTAACTAGTTTTTCTACATCTCACACATATTCCATACCCACCGATCGTCTCGGCACGACCTCGGGAGGTCGGATGCGAGGAAGAGTTGCTTGTAGATTCCCACGCTTGCATGTCACATTTCATCATACGAGGGACCAACAAAATCCAGCCTCACCTTTCAAATGGTTCAATAACTACTTGAGGTTGCAGAGGAATTTCACCGGTAAAGGCCGGTTTCCCATCCTTTGATATGCATCACACCGCTTGATATATCTCTTCACATCTTTATACGAGATAAGCAATAATAGCTAGTGCCAAGTATATTATGAGCTATTATTTTTACTGAAAAATGTCCTCCACTTGGTTCATCATGACATGCCCTGAGTATGTCAAATATTTCATCTTCTCTCACACACCTGCGTAAAACCAAATCAGGACCACATTTAAATAACATTCCATTTAACCATTTAAATTGTGCACTGGTTTTGATTAACTTTTTCATTTGTTTCTTAGTGAAAGAAGGAGGAAACTTCCATGTTGCAAGATAATTTTCCATATCAAAGAAACCATGATGTATCAACTAAAATAGCAAACAATTGTTCATCTGGAAATTTTTCCTTAATCGGATCTTTCTCTCCTATAAGTGGTCAATCTTGACAAGAAATTAGCTACCATATTAGATTTTCCTAGATTATCCACAATGGTAAATATCAAGTATCTAATTATCTTACCTCCAATCAACTGGTTTATTCATTAAGTATCTAATTGCTTTGAGTGATCTATATGTACAAATATTTTGTATGTTATAATATAATGTCTGAACTTATTAATTGTACAAATCACAACAAGAGATTATTTTTCGGTGGTAGTGTAATTTCTTTCGGGGGAGTAATATTTTTACTAAGGTAGTAAATATCATACATTTTCCTTCTTCATCTTTCTATCCCAAAACTACACCAATTGAGTTATTTGAGGCATCTATTTGGATGTGAAAAGGTTTCCCCTAATTAGGTCCTCTCAATATTGGAGCAAAGATTAATTTTTCTTTAATTTCTTCAAAAGCATGTTAACACTTTTCATACCAACAAAATTCACAATCCTTAGTAAGTAAACTAAACATGAGGGCAACAATTTTACTAAAGTACGTGATAAAATACCTATAGTATCCAGCATTCCCTAAAAATGACTTGATATCTCGTGGGGGTTTGAGGAACACATAAGTCTAAAATAATCCTAATTTTGTTTTGGTCAACTTGAATTCCTATTTTTGAAATGTGGTGTCCTAATACAATCCCCTAATCAACCATCGTCAAACATTTCTCATGACTAAGAGATAAATGGTTTTTCTTACATCTTGTTAGTAATCTATCCAAATTCTTCAAAGCATCATCAAATGTGTCTCCATGCACAATAAATTCATCCTGTATACGTCTACACACGGTCATTCGTTAGGTATGCAAAAATTGTTAATACAACTCTTTGGAAGGTTGTTGAGCATTAAATGGTCCAAATGGCAATACCCTATAGGAAAAGGTACCCCATGGACAAGTAAAGGTATTTTTTCCCGATCCTCGATAACTCGATTTTATTATATCCACTAAAGCCATCTAGGAAGGAAAATTGTTGTTTACCTCGCAAAGTTGTCCAAAAATTGATCTATGAATGGTAATAGAAAATAATTTCTCGAGTGGCTTTGTTCGATCCCTATAATCAACAAAAATTCTCCATTTTCCATTCTTTTTAGGCATAATTATAAAATGAGACACCCACATGACTATCTAAGATAGGGTAGATACAACCTACTTGTAATATTTTTTTGATTTCTTGCTTGACTATGTCCCTTAAGGATGGATTAATCCTTCTCTGAGGTTACCTAACTAGTTTAATGTTTTTAGTATAGATGTGATGGGTGAAAATACTTGGATGGATTCTTTTCATGTCTTTATAGTCCCAAGAAAAATCTCTAGTATGATCTTTCAGAACATCAAACAATTTAGCTTCTTCATCATTCTTCAACCAACTATTAATGTTCAAAATTTTACCTGGTTGAATCTCAACATGTTTGGTTCCAGTGTGTGATGAATTGATTTGTTGAAAGGGTTCCATTAGGGTGTTTAGTGGACATGGATGTGGTAATAACATATGATATGTAGCAATTTCTCCAAAATTCCCTTAAGAAAGAATATTGGAAAAAGGATAGTAGGAAGAGTTATGATAATTATCTTGTTGTTGGTCAAACTCCTTGTCACTACTGCTTTCCAAAAATTCCTCACCATTTCCTGATATATTTGAGACTAAAGCTACTGATTCCATAGCTATTTTTTCTCCTCCCTAAGAGAAATCTCGTTCCTCCGTGAGTGAAATTATTTGCATTAACGAGGGGAATTGCTATTAGTGTGGTTCCAGAGACAAGTGTGAATGTTCTGGAACTAAATCTGATGGTTCTGTAACTAAGTCCATTGGTTCCGAAACTAAGTTTGTAGGTTCCGTAATTATCCCGCATTTCTCCAAGGATAATTGGTATTTATTCAATGGTTGATTAATCTTATCTTCCACCTCGCGTCGTGATCTCGCAATGTTATCATAGCCAAAGAAGACAAATTTTTCTTATTAGTATTAGGATCATCAACCCATAGTTTTTCTTGATTATCAATAAAAGGTTGTGCAGAGAGGATATAAAAAATTTGCCTAGAATTATTACCATTTGATATAGTCATATCACCCGATCTACAATCAATTAAGGTAAGAATTGTAACTAACCATGGTCTACCCAAAATAATGGGGTAACCAAGTGTTTTATCTTTTGGATGCAATATAAGGAAGTCCACGAGGATATTCCCATGACTCCACCATAATTGCCACATATTCAATAACTCATTCTAGTTTTTCTACATACCGGTCTGCTATCTCGCAATATGGTGTTAGTAGGTTGTATACATGAAATGGTAATATTTTCAAAGTTTCCACTATCATCACATTTATAGCTACTCCCAAATCAACCAAAACATTATGTATATCTTTATTCCCTATAAAGACAGAAATAACAAGACTTCTAGGATCTCCGTATTTGGCAAGTAAGATTTTTATTGCTAATAAATTAAAGCAAGTTTCCCATCTACCTTAATAGTCTTTGGGTATCGCTTCTTCCTTCCATTCACGCATTTTCTAGAATGTTCTTTTTAACGCACTACACTCATGTAAATTTCAACGTTTACTAGCTTTTTCACCGCCTTTGGCTTGCATTAATTGTTTATGGTTTAAGAGATCAATTTGGTTTTTACCTTTGGGTAAATGCAAATGCTATAAATAGTTGGCTTGTGCTCAAGCAAAAAATGGCCCTCAAATTTTCCTCTCAATTTCTCATTTCAATAGTTCAGTTTTCATTTTGCTTAGATTCATAGTTTTGTTCATTGCATGCTTAGTTAATGTTATTTTGCTATTAGAAAGCCACATATCCATCTTGTGCAAGTGTTGTCATTACTTCATGCAGTCCATTGAAGTAGAACAATTTAATTCTCAGTAGGAAGCCATTAAAGTTGCAGGTTTTGTTCATCAAACAGATAGTTTCAGGTTCTGGATGTTTTATGTTGCATGACTCGCAATAAATCCCGCTAGGAATTGCATAAGCCAAGCTCTGTACTCTTGCACTATCCCTCTCCTACTCGCATTGTATTCAGTCTGTATCCTAAGCTACCTTTGTTCCAATATCTACTTTTGTTGATGCTAGCATTACACGCTTTTCTGGATCCACGTGAGCACGAAGGAATGAGGAGATCACACTGAGGGGACAAAACCACACACACCATCGATTCGCCACTGTTCTGCAAAATCCAGGTTCTAGCTTTCAAAGTTCTAGTTAGAAGCATATCAAATAGAGTAGCCAATCATCTTATTTCAGTTAATTTTACTTTCGATATTGCCAGGGAAGTTGTGGGGATTGATAGTTTCTGAGAAACTATGATTCATTCCTCACTTCTGAGGTAGGATCGAGAGTCTTTCAAATAGATTAGATCAGTTATTTCATTATTTAGAATAGACTTACAACTACACAGGCAAGTAGCTATACTCGGCTGCCTTGTTTGTTTTAAATTTCGTGATTAGTTTAGTTGTCAATTGCTAGATATTTTAAAAAGTTGCTCTTTCAATTTCGTCAAATAGTTCATCAGAAAAATACAAAAATAGAGAAGTTATATATGCTATAGATATACTTCACATAGTTAATTTTACTTTGCTACAATTAGATTTACATTGTTGCTTTTGTATGACAATCACGGACCTAGAGAGCCCAGAGAATACGTATTCGAGCCAATCATGCCCCAACCCAATCTCATCACAGCAATAACTGATATAGATCAGAATCTTAGGATCCAAGTCTTCCGAACAACGGAAAACTTACAATAGATCAGCTTCCAGTTAAGCGGGTTAAACATAGAAGATGACCAAGCGCACATGTTTTGGTCAAATCAACCAAACTACATGATTACCCTAGATATATATCCGCATGACTGTAGAAGGGCTTGAAAGAGAGCAAATGTTCGTTGTGATCCTTTGGTCCCACAACCAGACGCAGGAGACACTCTCACAGACATAGATACCAGCTTAAGAATTCAGGTTGCACGAACACCTGTGAGATACTCTGAGAAGATCACACAACTATTAATTCTAATATAGAGGCTGAGAAAGCATATGACTATTGGATACTAGGGATTAGGGACTGATTCCACACATGACCATAATAGCAGACCACAACAAACACGAATCTACTGGTTGACCCACAAATCCCACAACCCAATGAATCCATAGGTGAATCAGACATAGATGTTGGCCTACGCACATTAGTATTCAGATCTACTCCACTTCCACCTATCATCATCGAACAGTTATCCTTGTTAGACGTAGCAGCTAATAAAGCTAAGGAATTCTGACTAGACCAGATAATCACCCGTAGAGTCCGCTATACCCATCATCCACCCTATGACCCTATCTGGAGATATACACAAACTATCCCAGGTCATTTTCCACGTATCCCACAACCCATAGACCGAATCACGCCAGAGCTCGATATTGATTGGAGCCTTCGAGCAGTCATCCTTACCGATCGATCTATCACACCAGTTTAGGTTAGGAGGGCCTTCTTTGCCTTAGATTCACAGTTTCCACTAGTGCGCGTCGAAGACATCAGATTGCCTAACTAGTTTGTCTACATCCCACGCGTATTCCATCCCCACCGGCTGTCTCGGCACGACCTCGGAGGTCAGGTGCGAGGAAGAGTTACTTGTAGATTCCCACGCTCGCTTGTCACTTTTCCATCGTACAAAATTGGTGAACCCGACGTGAAAGAAACAGTTCTTCCTCTTTTATTTTCACTTCTTCCTTCCACCTTCACTCTTACCCATTATTCTGCGGGTATTCATATACCCCCCGAATATGTCGGGATTCGATGCATATGGTAGACCTCTCCTAGGTCTTGAAGCATACTACGCTCAACTGAATAGACAGTCATCACCCTCGCTCTCAGTATGGGGTGACAACTATTCAAATAACCAATTATCAACACAAAATCCACCTCCAAGGACTAGATATGGCTCATCTTTCCAAACAGAGGAGTTGGATCAGCTCGCTCAAACGCAACACACAGAGCCTTCAGGCTCGAACAATATGACGTTCACAGAGAATCTAGTTCGTCTCCTCAGTACTACTTAGACCACAAATTAGTAGACAATCAGACCCATACCTAGTTTTAGATGATGAACATTCAATGCATTATGCTAGAAATGAACAAAGCTCTCGGAGTATGTACCCACCCATAGGAAGTTTACAAACACAACCCGAGGTCTCTTTTCAAGAAAATACCTCCATGCCACTACATATAGGAAATGCCCTCGGGAAACTTGGCAGGGCAAACAATCAATTCATAGCAGATATCACATGCCTATACAACACCAGGATATACAACAAACGCCACTAAGGCAAAATACCGTGACTTTACCAAATGAAGTCATTTCGACTTTAGTAGAAAAAGTTAGGGGGTTAGAAATTGCTCAGAAAATCACCATTCTCAATTCATACAGCAGGAAATTCTAATCCTCCACACCATCCTAGCCAAGTAGACCTCCTCACAGGAATAGGCACGTTAGGCATGACTCCTCAGTATTCACAACAAATGCCAACAAGAACCACCATTTCTAACACCATTCCGATACCTCCCGGTCTAGTACAAAATAATCCATTCCTAGACAATCCCCCTTCATACTTAAACATGTACTCCAAATCACCACAAGGGGATATGTTCTCCTCTCCCGAACATGTTTACTCAACCACAGGGGTTTCCTTATGCCCCTACCAGTGCATACGCTATGCCATATCAACAACCCATTCCACCGCCACCCCCTCAGCAGGCACCATCAATGGTCGAAACCTACGCGATAGGGACTTATTCAGAATATTTGAAAGAACCCTTAGACTTCACCATACGAAGCATTATGCTTCCAAGACCTCTTCCCGATTTTCCCAAATACAAAGGTGAGGGAGATCCGAATGCACATATCAAGGCTTACGCCACAGCTATTCGAGAACTACTCCCTTGGGATGGGGTTGTTGCTAAAATATTCCCCAAAACTTTGGAAGGTATCGCTCTCGATTGGTATTATAGAATACCTGAGGCTTCCATCCATTCATTTAAACAACTCATTTCAGAGTTCATTAAGGCATTTGACATGAACAAACTATTAAGAACAGGAATCAGGGAATTCTTGCACATTAAGCAGGAACACAATGAATCTGTTGCTCATTTCATCCAGAGGTGGCGTACAGTTCTTTATTCTTCAAATGCTTGCTCCAAATATGGACCAAATGGAACTATGTGATTTATTCCTTCATTCTCTCAGCAGAGAAGTGAAGGAAGAAGTCCAGAAGTTCCCACTAAGGACTTACGATGAAGTACTTGAGAGCGCTCTCCGAATAGATCAAGCGGCAATAGATAGCGGTCATAAGACGTATGGAACAAACGGGAGGTTAATCACCTCCAACCAGAATACTACGGCTTATCCTACTACCACAAATACCAATCAAGGACCTAAAATCCTTAATAAAAATCACGGAGTGACAACAAATGGAGTAACTGATCAGGCCAAAAGGGTAAATGTTGTGAATACTCCACCACTAGTAAACAACCAACGAAATAACAACTTTACCCCAACAATCAATGCAGTGGATTTCAATCATCATCAACACAACAACAACAACAACAACAACGGTGAAACCCTACACACGGTCCAAGCCAAAACTCAACTGGATATCAAAACCAAAATCAAAACCAAAAACAACAAATGCAAAACTTTAATCCTAATAGCAATGGTTTGATCAGAGTTTTGGGCCACAATATGCACCAAACCAACAAACTAGGAATTACAATCCTAACTCGTATTGTGGTTTTCACAAAATCTGAGGCCATGACACTAGAACATGCCGTGACTACAATAAATTCATGCAACATTTTCCAGAGGAACAAAGACAACTTTTCATAGATATGTTCTTGGCAGATCCTACGTCACCGGCACCAAATACTTTTACAGGGGCAGTTTCCCCTCAAAATGCACCCCTTAAGATCTTCAATGATCCACTCCCAAATCACAACAACAACAAGTTAAATTCAAATGGGACAAACAAGGGTGTAATGACAGGAAACAATGATCATGAAGCCTCAACTTCACTAAATCCATTAGTTGCCACAATTAGGAAGTCAGCCGTGACCCAAGATAGTCGGTTTAGTGGAGTTAGACGCCGAACTACCCGTGAGAGGTTATAACAAGGACACGAGAGTATTCCTCTCAGCCAAGTCCAAGTTACCTACCGAGATAGATAACATCCAACAAATGTTAGTAAGACCCGTAGGTGCCTACGATTTAATTAGTGATCTAACAAAAACCTTCTCGCACATTTCTTTTTTGGACTTACTAAAGAATTCTCCTACCCACAGGGCTGCTCTTTTAGAGGCATTAGGTTTAGGTCATCTAATTAACATCACTCCACCTCCCGAAACACAGTAAACCATATAGACTTTGATATCCACCCTCCGGGGCAGCCGGATAGGGATACCGAATTCATATTCGAAATAAACAAAATGCCAACAGACGCTGAGATTGCACGCCGAGGTGATCCAACCTTACATTTGCAAGTATGGGTTTATAACAATTATGTGAAACACGCGATGGTTGACGATGGGGCAGCAGTTAACATAGTCCCCTTCTCTTTCCTTCAAAAGCTAGGGTATGGAGAAACGAATTGTTCCACAACTCGAAATACACTAAGAGGCTATGATAGCCTTAAAGCCACGTTAATTGAACTATAATACTACCAATACCTTAGGACCCAAAACAATCCTGACTGAGTTTTATATTATAGATCGGGAAACCAACTATAATATGATCCTTGGCCAACCATGGATACATCGTATGAAGGCAATCCCTTCTACATTATTCCAAGAAGTAAGATTCTTGCATTTAGGAAAGGTGTTCATAGCCAAAGGTGATCCAAAACCATTCGATATACACCTAGCTGACTTAAAGAAAAGACCAGCATTCACTCGAATTTGAACTCCCAACAAACCAACTTAATAAACCCACCGACACAAAACCGGAGGAAAAGCTGGTACCTACGACAGATCTTGAGACTATGAGCCTAGTCAAGATGATCCCAACCCTCAAGGATGAGGTTAAGATTGTAGAAACAATATCATTAGGAACTACTGCAAAAATTGTTGAATTACTAGAACAGGATCTACCAATGTCCCTACCATTTGATTCTGTAGGCATGGGATATACCCTAGGTGTTGGTTCTCTTCCAGCAGAGGATCTCTGCATGGTAGAAGTAGAATATGTTAACACATCAAATATTCCAATGCCCATATTCCCAAATAATATTGACTCTCCATTTCGATGGAGCTAGATGTCGTTACGAGGTGTAATCTTTACTTCTCCCGAGGGAAAAGTCCTACCATTTGCCTTTAAACTAAATTTCAAATGTACAAACAATGGCGCTGAGTACGAAGCCCTCCTCCTTGGCCTCGTCCTAGCTAAGAGGATCGGTGTTAATAATATCAGGGTGTTAGGAGACTCACAATTGGTAGCAAACCAAGTCTCTGAGATGTATGAAACCAGAGCCGAGCACTTACAGCTCTACAAAAAGCAATTGTATTGAATTTAAGCAAGGAGTTTGACTTCATATCAATTGAAGCAATCCCGCGAGAGAAAAATCTTCTCGCCGATTCAATAGCGACCTCGGCATCACGCTTCACTCCAAATAGTGAGTTGGAAGATACCCATTTCATGGTATCCCTTCGTACCAAACCATTAGTGAAAAAAATGTCAAATCCTCTTTTAACAAACAGAAATGAAAACAAATCTACTATCCTAGACCACATTGATAGTGATACAACCACTCTGAATTACTTAAACGCCTATGCAGCATTACATCTCACCCATCACACAGTAGATTTATCCTTAATCCCGCATTCGTCTTCCTACTTTGGAAATTCCATGATAGAGCTTCCCCCACAAAAGGAGCTCAACGCATATACACAGTAGAGAATGGAGACGATCTGGAATTACCTCCAGCCCCACCTGAGTTCGAAGAAGGTAACGCTTCTTTAATCGAAGAAACAATCGATATTAACATCGAACAGAGGATGAACCAAGGATATTGAAGTTAGGATCCTCGTTAACTCCATCAGAAGTAGAAATACACACTCAAATCCTCAAGGAACATCAGAAGGATTTTGCATTTAATTATAAGGAAATGACAGGGGTTACACCACACATCGCAGTACATAACCTCGTCACTAAATCAGATGCAAAGCCGATTAAACAAAAATCAAGACCAATGAAACCTAAGGTAGCTCTCATGGTGAAAGAGGAGGTAATGAAACTCCTCCAAGTAGGATTCATCAAACCAGTCGATTACTCTCAATGGGTATCTAATATCGTTCCCATTCTCAAAAAGAATGGGAAGATACGCATCTGCATAGACTTCCGAGACATTAACAAGGCATGTCCTAAGGATGACTTCCCATTACCATCCATAGACGTCATCATTGACGCAACAACTGGATTTGAGCTTTTGTCTCTCATGGATGGATTCTCAGGATACAATCAAATCAGAATATCCAAACAAGATCAAGCTAAAACCACGTTTATAACTCCTCGGGAACCTATCGCTATGTCATTATGCCATTCGGTCTCAAGAACGCTGGCTACACACCAAGGGCTATGACATATATATTTCATGATCTTATTCATAAAATTGTGGAATCCTACGTAGATGACTTGTTGCCAAGGCCAAGGCCAAGAAGCGCAGACCATCCGTAAGTGCTTCACGCCATTCTTTCACGCCTATAGAATACGAGAGTCACGCTAAATCTAAAAATGCATCTTTGGTGTAACAGAGGGAAGCTCCTAGGTTACATTGATCGTCACGCGGGATCGATGTTGACCCAACCAAAATTAGGGTTGTTCTCAAATGGTCCCACCTTCGATGAATCTCGAATCAGTCTTTTCTCGAAAGCTTGGTGCAATCCGAGATTCATCCTGACTTAAGCTTTCACCATTCATCCAATCAACAATCTACTCAAAAAGATTATAGTATTGATTGGACCAAAGACTGCAATGAAGCTTTTGACGTAGTTAAGCATTTCTTGTTATCACCACCTACGCTAATGCCACCTAAGCCAGACCACCCATTAATTTTATATTCGCGAGCTACCAATGTCTCGCTAGCCTGATATGCTGCTCAAGAAGATGATGACAAAAGAGAACGCGTGATCTATTTCATTAGCCAAACGTTGCTCGACTATGAAACACGTTATACACAGTAAACGAGAATGCCTTGCCATAATTTTTGCAACCAAATGCTTAAGACATTATATGCTAAATCAAGAAACAAGGGTCATTGTAAAGACAAACTATTTACGAACTTTCCTCACACAAGGGTCCTTGTCTAAAAAGGCTGGACGCTTTATAACCTTAATGGGGGAGTTCAATTAACATTTGTAAATCAGAAATCCATTAAAGGACAAATCATCATGGATTGGTTAGCTGATAACCTACTAGATGGAGGCAATCTAGTAGATCTAAACTTTCCTGATGAATGCGTATACTACATCGAAACCAGACCTCCTATCTCTGAATGTCCTTGGTATGCTGATATTATTAATTATATCATGGACCATACGTATCCAGAAGGTGCTACACCACAACAAAGAAGGCAGTTACGCATTATCGTAGCTAAATACGTCATTATAGAGCAAGTGCTCTATCACAAAGCGTTCGATGGAATGCTTCTAAGATGTGTCGACACAGAAAGAATCCAAGAAGATTCTCCACGAATCTCACAGTGGAATATGTGGAGGCCACTTCGGTGGCCATGCCACCACTCATAAAATACATCGATGGGCTATTTCTGGCCTACTCTAGAACACGACGCAGTAGAGTTTGTACGAAGGTGTCATAAGTGCCAAGAATTCTCCCACGAGATCCACATGCCGGCACAAGCTCTACAACCAATCGCTACTCCATGGCCCTTTTCTACGTGGGGCCTAGATTTGATAGGGAAATTCTCCCCTCATCTACAGATGGCCATAATTTCATAATCACGGCCACCGAATATTTTACCAAGTGGGTAGAGGCCATGCCTCTTACTACCGTACTGTTCTTCTCAGTAATCACCAAGTTCATTTTGAACCAAATCATTTACAGTACATATGTCCGCAAATCATTATCTCAGATAATGGGACTTCTTTTAAGAATGACGAAGTTCATGAATTGTGCAATAAATTTAAAATAAGCCATCATACGGCCTCCTCTGTATTACCCTCAAGCCAACGGACAAGCTGAAGCGACAAACAAAACATTAAAAGCCATTCTCCTTAAAACTGTGAAAGAAAACAAACGAGATTGGCATTTGAAGTTATATCCAGCCTTATGGGCCCACCAAACCTCGATAAGAACACCAACAGGAGTGACTCCTTTCTCGCTAGTATTCGGGGTAGAAGCAGTTCTCCCGCTTGAGGTTGAAATACCTAGTCTCCGTATCTCATTACAAGGGATTCTGGATGAAGACGCTTACAGAGAAGCACGTCTCTCCCAACTAGAAAGCCTAGATGAAGCTAGGTTAGATGCTGAATAAATGGCACAGAGTCTATGCTGACCGGATGTGCCGGCAGTATAACAAGAAGGTCTATGAATGAGACATATATGAAGGTGATCTAGTTCTAAGGCTAGATAGCTGGATCGATAAAAAGACCGGCGAAGGAAGGAAGTTCCGGCCCAAATGGTTGGGCCCATACCGAGTCATGAAGGACTATGGAAATGGTGCATATCTCTTATGCACACTAGAAGGTGAGGAATTTGGTGAAACAGTCAATTCCCTACACCTTAAACGATTCTATGCATAAGCAACCAGCACTACTTGTATAATTATATCTACATTGCATCTTCATATAGTTAGGATCATTTTGTCCGCTTGTTTCGTACAATTTTGTGATCAAGGAATTTATTCTCAAAGCAATTCATTACAAACTTATGATGGTATTGGCATAAACACTCTAATCATACTTCTTCATTTCATAATATCATCACCTTTTCGAATCATCTCATCAAATAAAGCTAGATATGACAAAGTCTTAATGGTAACCATACCAAGATCTGCAGGTTTGTTCTCACTTTTGGTTTCTTCCTAGGATAGGTGTCTTGCCTATGGTCTGTTCTAGAAGCTTCATCGTGTCACATCTATCCCATACGTATATCTCTTTGGAAGTAAGAACATACTGACACTTTGCTCAAGTAAACGAGTCAAATATAGATCAAACAGAAAAATTTAAATTTACACATTTCCTTGCCCCACCAACCTTTGGTGATGAGCTTGCATCTCTTACTAGTGACGTAGGGTTGGGAAAGGATGGAAATGCCCTTACTCACCTATGCCTTGCCCATGGTGATAAACCCACGCTTCTTACTAGTAGCATGGGGCAAGGTGTAGGGGGTCCTCTTGACAAACAAACGTTAAAGGTCATAAACAAACAATTCAAATCTTGAAGTCTTGAGTCAAAAACAAATGAATCAGATGTCCAAAATTCCAAGAGAGTTAAAAACCCTAAAACCTAGATTTTGTCTACCATGTGGCCATCTACGGATCTAAGTCTAGATAAACCACAAAGCAAGTTGCATCCCAAACTATGGAGTCACTCGAGTAGAGTAGGCTTGTAGCATCCTAATTTGGTTCCACCAAAGCTTTTTCTATCTCTCATCACTATCATTTCAACACATTTCATAACTTGTGCCCTTTCTAGCTCTCGGTGATGAGCCCTCGCATCTTACTAGTTGCGTGGAGTTAGGAGTGGGGCAAGTTTATCTAGCTCATCATACCGGCTTATCTTCACCACTTTGCCAAAACAGATATGAGGTATCAAAGTTGCTTAAAGAAACTAAAGTTCAAAATCACATTGTATTTACATTATCATATATCAGCACCATGAAATACAAAAAGAAGGTTAACATTTGTACCATTTGTTCTCCATTGCATACATTCTAAAAAGCATATAAGCATAACATCATAGTTTACATGTGGAAATGGAAATGGAAGCAAGGTCATAGATGCCAAGAGTCTGATCCAAAAAGAATATATATATAAATGGTCAAAATTCCTGTACAATGCCATCATGCGCTAAGCATGGTCAAAACGCTCAAAGAGCCCGGAAATACAAAAACATCATACAAAAATCTAAGAGAGCCAAGTGGCTTCTCAACCCCTATGAGATCCCTCTGAGGGTGCACACCCACGCCTAGGACTCCGGCTACGCCGGCTCTGAGTGCACGAGGGCTCACGATCCCGAGGGGCAGCTGCGGTCTCGCCATGAGAATGACTCCTCATCAAGCGCTCTGCTGTCCTATACCCTGCCAGCTCAGTACGGAGGGTAGATACCATCCTGGCCACATGCCGATGGGGGAAAAGATGCGGATGTCTCACTGCCATCAAGGCTCCCCTGCATCCACAGATAGCTCTGCACGGGTCCTCTCCATAGGGATCATCAGGGTATCGGTGCATACCCTACGAATCAGGTCTCGCCACTCATCGGCGGTCTCTGCAAACAAAGGAGAAAATGAATTAGAAATAAAACAAGAGATAAACACAAGTGTAAACAAAAGGAGAGATAGCAATTAAGGTGATCCTAACTCAAAGCAAAGGGAAGATAACTTACTCGATCACCGGCCTCCAGGATGGATCTCTAGGGTCAGCACCTGCCACAGATGCCGCCGCTGACTGAGGTACTCCTCCCATGGCTGGAGCAACGTAGCATCCCGCTACGGACTCATCCTCCCCACCATGGCCCTGGGAGAGTGGCTCCTCTGAAACCAGAGTCACCCTCTCTCGCACTCTCTACTCCGCCTCTCTCTCGCATGATATCCTAAGTGTCATGCCACTCAGGATCACTGTCCTCCTCTCCGCCCGACTCGCTAGCCTCACCTCGGCCTCCTCCTCCGCCTCTCCCCGTGAACTCCTCGACTCGCAGTCTATGTCAATGGGGTCATCACTACTGAGCGAGCGGACCGCAGGCAAATCTGGGTAAGGGTGCCCGAGGAGCACCGCTCTCCTCGGGCACACGTACTACCCACCTAGCCGCAATAGGAACGCCAGGGGGTAACAACTGTCCAACCCCGCCCCTAGACCCCCTCCGGCCTCTCGAACCGACTCATATACCGGCACCACCGGGGGAAGCATACCCATGTAAGGCAGGCCAAACTACTGAGGAACTCGGCCAAAGGGATGTATCTCCACTCTCCCTACCCTGTCAACAAGCTACCCTGTGGTGGAGCAGGAAATCAAAGTAAGAGCCTCTCACCCCATAAACCTGCCATGGCCTCGATACGGTGGCCTCCATGTCATCGGTGGTCGTGGAAGCAACTCAGCCGGTGAGGTGCTCTGAGCACCGACATGTCTATCCATCTGCTACCCTCACAACTCTCCGGGATCTACCACCTCTACACCTCTGCCATAGGGGATGAAGCGCCATAGACCCAACCATAACCAGGTCGATGGCTCAAAGATCGCCCCGTAAAATGGACCACCCTGTAAAAATCATGGTAGGTAGTCCCAAGTATATCGGCTCCCCAGGCGTAAATCCGGCCATGTCCCTCGATCTGTGCAATGATGGGGGACCAACAATATAATAGTGTGTCTCCTCCCTTGTCCCCGATCAATCTCGAGGCAAGGATCCCCATAATGGCCTGACGAATCAAGGGGATGGGCAGGCTAGGAATAGATCGACCTCACCCCCTTCTTCAAACCAGTGGAGATAACTGCATCTCCCATGTAAGAGGCCCACTATGCTATCTGAGCCCGTGAACCTGCTGTCTCAAGGGTAAGTCATCTCCCGATGATCGGACCCCAGATATGGTAAACATCCTCCAAAGTAATGGTCCACTCACCTCGACCCCTGGTAATCGGAAGGTGTTCCGATCAACATCCCAATATGAAAATAAGTCACAAAGTATGTGACTGGATGGTGCAACATGTGGAACCCGTGATATACGCAGTATACCGGCCCTCTGAAGAGTGTCCACCTCATCCTGTGAAAGGGCATCTAATACTACTGGGAGCCAGTCACACTCTCTCTCTCGACTCCATCGAATGTACTCCTCCCTCGCCTACATACACCCAAAAACACACAAAATAGAGCAAGTTAGCATCCGAATGACATTAGAAAAATCATGAAAACACATAAAAATGCTAAAAATGCAAAAACAATTTCAAACAAGTGTTCCTTTGGCATTCTGTGAAGAACCACCACCCTGAGCAGGGTGGTGGTTTTGTAACCACCGCCTTAAAGGCGGCGGTCTTGTCCGCCCCTCAAAACCCACCACCCTATTCAGGGCGGCGGTCGTGTCCCAAAACCCACGCGGGTTTTATACCTTAAAAAGGCCTAAAAACACAAAAAGGGACTATTTTAACTAAAACAAAGCCTACCCAGTAGGCGCCCCCTATAGACCTTTTAAACCTAACATTTTCAAAAATAGTCCCCCCACGACAAAGATTTTAACATTTTAAAATTTTGGGGGTAAAAATGGTAAATTGAGAAAAACTAACCTGTGATCTCACGGTCGATGTTCCACTCACGGAGGCATGATCGCTATCTCGTCACGAACATTTTGACTCTACTCTCATAAGAAACCATCACCGTGGGTCCCAGAGCTCAAAATCAACCAAATCAACACGCGCAAATGAATAGGAAAATGGGCCCACTTTCATATATATAGCAACCTGACTCATTTTTGAATCCCCTTTTCACAGGTTTGGAGCACAACGGAGGTAAGTTCTTATCCCCGCACAAATGGTATGTCCTCATTTCATATTATTTTAGTATTTATTTTCCGATCTATTTTGTCTATCTGCACTTGATTCCTCTTTTCATTTTGTAGGTGGTGGAATTTTGGATGGCGTCATTTCACACACACGTATCGTATTAGTATAACTTCCAACTTCCCATTTCGGGACCGCCATACTCGGACCCACCATTTTACGCCTCTTCATGGCTAAAACGCTTCTCCGAGGGGGCAATATGTACGTACCCAAAATTGTAAGGTACTGCACTGCCGAAACAACGTAACACGTGCCCCAATGATGATACAGGTCTCCTCGCAAGGTGTTCGGGATCCGAAAAAGCTCCCCAAGTGTGCGTTAACATCCCGCATGCCTCGCTTAGCCCCTGCATGCTGCTTTGTTGTTCTCTTTTCCCCTTTTCTTTGTGTTTTGCTCTTCAGTTACAAAACCACCACCCCGATCAGGCGGTCTCTCGTGACCGCCGCCTGCATAAGGCGGCGGTCCTCAGAACCGCCACCCCGCCTGTGGCGGCGGTCCTTCACGCATTTTCTAGAATGTTCTTTTTAACGCGACTCACGTAAATTTCAACGTTTACCATCTTTTTTCACCACCTTTGGCTTGCATTAATGATTCTGGTTCCCTGGAATAGTGTTTTGGCATTGTTTATGGTTTAAGAGATCAATTTGGTTTTTACCTTTGGGTAAATGCAAATGCTATAAATAGTTGGCTTGTGCTCAAGCAAATGGCCCCTCAAATTTGCCTCTCAATTTCTCATTTCAATAGTTTAGTCTTTCATTTTGCTTAGGATTCATAGTTTTGTTCATTGCATGCTTAGTTAGTGTTATTTTGCTATTAGAAAGCCACATATCCATCTTGTGCAAGTGTTGTCATTACTTCATGCACATTAAAAGTAGAACAATTTAATTCTCAGTAGGAAGCCATTAAAGTTGCAGTTTTGTTCATCAAACAAGATAGTTTCAGGTTCTGGATGTTTTATGTTGCATGACTCGCAATAAATCCCACTAGGAATTGCATAAGCCAAGCTCTGTACTCTTGCGCTATCCCTCTCCTACTCGCATTGTATTCAATCAGATCCTAAGCTGCCTTTGTTCCAATATCTACTTCTGTTGATGCTAGCATTACACGCTTTTCTGGATCCACGTGAGCACGAAGGAACGAGGAGATCACACTGAGGGGACAAAACCACACACACCATCGGATTCGCCACCGTTCGCAAAAAATCCAGTTCTAGCTTTCAAAGTTCTAGTTAGAAGCATATCAAATAGAGTAGCCAATCATCTTATTTCAGTCAATTTTACTTTCGATATTGCTAGGGAAGCTATGGGGATTGATAGTTTCTGAGAAACTATGATTCATTCCTCACTTCTGAGGTAGGATCGAGAGTCTTTCAAATAGATTAGATCAGTTATTTCATTATTTAGAATAGACTTACAACCGCACATAGCAAGTAGCTATACTCGCTGCCTTGTTTGTTTTAAATTTCATGATTAGTTTAGTTGTCAATTGCTAGATATTTTAAAAAGTTTCTCTTTCAATTTCATTCAAATAGTTCATCAGAAAAATACAAAAATAGAGAAGTTATATATGCTATAGATATACTTCACATAGTTAATTTTACTTTGCTACAATTAGATTTACATTGTTGCTTTTGTATGACAATCACGGGACCTAGAGAGCCCAGAGAATACGTATTCGAGCCAATCGTGCCCCAACCCAATCTCACACACAAAGTAATAACTGATATAGATCAGAATCTTAGGATCCAAGTCTTCCGAACAACGGAAAACTTACAACAGATCAGCTTCTAGTTAAGCGGTTAAACATAGAAGACGACCAAGCGCACACGTTTTGGTCAAATCAACCAAACTACAGATTACCCTAGATATATATCCGCATGACTATAGAAGGGCTTGAAAGAGAGAAAACGTTCGGTTGTGATCCTTTGGTCCCACAACCAGACGCAGGAGACACTCTCACAGACATAGATACCAGCTTAAGAATTCAGGTTGCACGAATGCCTGTGAGATACTCTGAGAAGATCACACAACTGTTAATTCTAAATATAGAGGCTGAGAAAGCATATGACTATTGGATACTAGGGATTAGGGACTGATTCCACACATGACCATAACAAGACCACAACAAACACGAATCTACGGTTGTGACCCACAAATCCCACAACCCAATGAATCCACAGGTGAATCAGACATAGATGTTGGCCTACGCACATTAGTATTTAGATCTACTCCACTTCCACCTATCATCATCAAATAGTTATCCTTGTTAGACGTAGCAGCTAATAAAGCTAAGGAATTCTGGACTAGACCAGATAATCACCCGTAGAGTCCGCTATACCCATCATCCACCCTATGACCCTGTCTGGAGAGATATACACGAAACTATCCTAGGTCATTTTCCACGTATCCCACAACCCATAGACCGAATCACGCCAGAGCTCGATATTGATTGGAGCCTTCGAGCAGTCATCCTCGCGATCGATCTATCACACCAGTTCAAGTTAGGAGGGCCTTCTTTGCCTTAGATTCACAGTTTCCACTAGTGCGCGTCGAAGACATCAGATTGCCTAACTAGTTAGGAGCCAACCTTGGCATGAACTTCCTCTGGATAGGTTGTCTATGGACAAAGTTTACTTATTCTAATGTGGAAAGAGTGCTAGTTTGTCTAAGATGATTTTTATAAATAGAAGAAGAGAACAAACATTACTCTCATGGTCCCTAGATTCACAAATAAGACACATTTATGTTTTATCTAGAGGACAATCTCTTATTGCATGCTTCTTCTTGCATCTAGGATAATACATAGCTAATGGTTTAGTTTTAGCATTTTCTTTAGCTTGTAATCCATCCATGGTGGAGGTTAATTGAACTAGAATGTTTATTTTAAAGTTTTCCAGTTCATCCATCAGTTTGTTCATATTTGGATTTAGACTTTTAACTATTTTTCCTTTCCTAGGTCCACCCCTTGTTCTTGAATAGCTTCTACAAATGTCTTTAAAGTAATTAATTCTCAATTGATCAATGTTTCTAACTCCTATTAAATCAAGGGATTCCCTAGATTCATCATCCAAACCTTTAATAAAAATGGTTTTCTTAACTCTTCTTGAAGTAAAAATCCACACCTTTTAGTTATAAAAATTTGTCTAAATAATCTTCCATATTCTCATTCTCCTCCTTGATTTTGAAAAAAATTTCCTTCATGTTTCTCTCTCTATAGTAGTCTTGATCCTTATCTAGGAAGGCGGTTTCCATTTGTGCCCAAGTGGTAATAGAATTAGATGTTAATCCTAGAAACCACCTCATTGCTACATCCTTTAGAGTAGATGGAAACAAATTGAGCTTCGATTATCTATTTTGTAATCATAAGTCTACGACACAATACTTTAAATTCAAATGGAAATTTGTCAGGATCTTTAGATGACATCCCTCTAAACGTGGGAAAGTGTGTAGGTGAAATATTCTTCATAGTTGTTTCATCATCCTCCAACCGAATTGGATAGGTAAAGTTCTTCTCAAGTTCTCTTTCAACTTCTCGTGCCATCTCTGTAGTATCTTCTAGTAATTTCTCCCAATCAATGTGGTATGTAATCTACTTTGGAGAAGGTAAAAATTCAGGAGTATGAGGTTGACTACTCAATTGTGAATCAAAATTTTCTCTAAACAGGTCTTGGAATATAATCCTCTTTCTAAAGGTTCCACTTCCTTCCAGTGGTCGATCTAAGAAATCCAAAGTTAGAAGTTCCTCTTCTTGTCTAATAGGGACAATGGTGCTTCTTATTCTTGGTCAACTTCCTTATTTGAACAAGAGGATGCTAATAATTATTGTTCAAATATTTTTGGAGAAGTATACCCTTGGAGTCTCTTGGTCTACTCATAAATTTTATGATAGTGTAGGAAAGATTTTTCAATTACTAAATGTATGATTGTTGCTCTTGTTAACACCTAATTAGACAATTCTAACTAGTGGGTCCCCAGAAATGGTGCCAAAAATGATGGGTGTCGTTATTCCCTTCATTTAATCAACTTTTAGTTGATGTCATATTCAAACTAGGGGTGTGTCTGAAGCTATATGCAACAAGAAGAATCCTAGTGATTTAGTAATTGACTGTAGGTATTTATTATTTTATTTTCTTGGGGTTTTGCAGTGTCCTTAGGATTCCATGGCCAAATCCTTATTATATTTATGCTACAAGAAACTTGCTAAAATAAACACTCATTGTTGGAATAAATTACTAGAAATAAACACACATACAGAAGTAAATAGATTTTTGGAAATAAACACATGATACGATAAACACACAAATTGAAAATGTTGTAAAAAAAACTTGCAAGGAATAAAAATCTAGTCTATAACACTGCCGCAGGGAAAAGTATACAACAAAGTTCAACTTAAAGAATCAAAAGCATTTACAGAATTAACATATCTACACTATTTTCTTTAGAAATATAAATACCAATAAAATGAGGATCCTGGTTCTTGGAGGAGTGGGCCCTTGCTCCACCTTGAATCAGGATTTGACAAAGTAATATTCTCTCAAAACGAAGTGGCTATTTTATTTTTGGAATGTTCTATCTTATAAAAACTTATTGTATCTCTCTATATCTCTATATCTCTGTCTCTATGAATTTGTATGTATCTATATTTTTATATCTATTAAATCTTTCTACGTGTGTGTGTGTATATATATATAGATATATATTTCATTCAAAGATGCATTTACGGCCATAATTGTTCTACCAATTCAGATGGAACTGAATAGTGCCCAAAATAGATGTTGAATTTGGAACCTTGTTGGACGTACAGTTGTCTGATAAGTTATCCCTAGATCTTTGAGTATGAAGAATTGGAAATCTTCTGATCTGCTCCTGATTGAAAGGCTCATTTATTTCTTTATCATTGGATGTCATCAAAATAAACAGATTCCCATTGGTTTCTAAAACTTTGGAGAAGTTCCAAAACTAAAGGGGTTGTTCCGGATATAACTTGCGAAATTTCGGAGCTAAACGTAGGAGTTCCATAACTAAGTGCTGGAGTTCCGAAACTAAGTCTGAAAGTTTCAGAACTAAGTGATAGAGTTCATAAACTGTGTGATGGATTTCCGGAACTAAGTCTGGAAGTTCCGGAACTAATCCGTATTGAAGCCAATGCTCCTAAAAACATGTTGATTGCTTCATACTTTGTTCTTCTGACTGATTGTGACTTGTTTTATTACAAAAACTGAATTTCCACACACTTTTTAAGAATTACAAAGTTTTTAGACATTAGAACTAAATCCAACAAAATATGGACAATTACATCCTAACTTATACTAGATCAAACAAAAGTCACAAAATGCAGTCAAACTTGATAAAAAGGAGAGTAAAATAAGATCATTTATTGCACATTAATGAGACATATTTTGGCCTTATTAGGTCTTGGAAAAAGAAGGAGGTTATTTCTCTCAACCAACCTCCACTAGTCATTAAAGAGGACCAAGGACCTCTACAAAAATATTTTGGAGATATAGTAAAAATGGATTGGTATGAGTACGAGAAATCCATTAGTGATAGCCCATGTGACACGATGGAATTCCAATGAGGATAAACATGAGACCAGATTACAAATCATGGAGAGACACAACCATCAATTTCTTTGGTTTTGAAATACTGTAACAAGATGAGGCATGGCTTACTTTTGTCAATGACTATAATTTATCAAGAATTGTTGATAACTTAAACAGATAGTAGGAGGACATGTTAAATCTTAAGTGTGAAGGAGTGATGAACCCTCCTAAATTCTACGTAAACCCTTATTTTTCATGTCATCATTTTACTGATAAGTATTATATTTTCATTTTGTAATTAATACTTTACTATATTTTGAAAGGAAATGTTGTGCATAACCTTGTTATTTTCATCTTGTGTTTGCTTCTTCAAAATGGGTTAAATGAATATTTATGTGTATTAACAATGTATTTGAAGAGAATATCATAAGAAATCATTGGACCTAAATATGGAACATCACATGACTTATTTTGGAGCGTAGGACTCATTGAAGCATCAATGTAGACTCGCTTGATTGAAGAACTCACTCGAAGAAGGAAAATGAATCAAATGGAAATACGGTGAGTTGATGTATTTGGCACACTAGTTAAAACAATGAGAGGATCATGAAACATGGACTACCATCTCAACCATCATGCAAATTATGAGGACCATGCAATCTTGAATTAACACTAGTTGATCATGTGAATTATGAGGACCATGCAATCTCAACTTAACACTAGTTGATTGAAGACATAGAGCAAACAAACATAATAACTCATAGACTTATAGTCATCATGATTATAGGGATCTAATGCAGAATATTTGATATCTTCTAGTGTTGATTGATTATCTCAACTAAGAGTCAATTATAGAGCTCATCTATAATTAAATCTATAATTAATAAAATAAATTTGATCTAAATATGGCATGCATTAGTCCTTCCATAATTGTAACTCCTCAAACAGTTAGTTGTTATAGATATCTTCTAGTTAAGTGGTTGTAATTAATTACAAAATAATTAGTCCTCTTTTGGAGTGACTAGTACTGCTCTAAGTATAAAAGAACATCTTGTAGTAAGATTAAAAATTTAGTTCATGGATTATTGTAAAAGAAGTTCTTTTATTCAATAAAGTGTTGATTTAGGGAAATTTTGACTGTGTGATTTACAACTTTAAACTAGATCAATGGGAAGGAGTAAGGGCCACCCCTCCCCAACGTAAAGGTATCGTCTCTTGTTTATTTATCTTCAATTATTTGGCATGCTTATTTGACTTACCAAGATTTCATTAGATTAGTTCAATAATCCTTTGTTTATCAATCTATTTCATTTCTTCATGGAATTTAGCATAGCATTTGGTTAAGTTTGTTAGTGAATAAGTACTGAGCATGGTTCCAACCATCTCCTTCATTGTAAATACACATGGACACCACCCTGACTAACAATCATAAGATAATCAAATTTTGAGTACCAATGACACTCATCATTTGAGTGATTGGTACATCCCTCATAGTCTTTATTAGCATCTATTCTACTTTTTGAGTTAGATGGGGCATAAAAGTACATGTTTTACTTGTAGCAACAATCCACTCTTCTACTATTCTAGATGTAGGTATATTGGAGGAATTGATGTTCTTTTCCCTTCATAGGGTCCATTGTAATTACACCCTCCTTGAAAGGAGGAAGATCATCACCTTGAGAATCCCAGAGACTGTAATCCTTTATCACTTTGAATATTTTGCAATGATAAATCTATTCCTTCCTACATCAAACACGTGAATGTTTTCCTCATCACATCTATAGTCCTACATGTAATTGTGGTGCTTCATTTTGTTCCAAACAATATGGCTCTATAGGTTGCCCACTAATTTCATGTCAACATAGTACTTTCTTATAACGTGAACATCATCTATGTGGATGTGGGGGATGACTTCGCTACCTTAAATCATTATTTGTTGTAGAATCATCCTAAAGAAATATTTGAGTTTCACTTATTCCTCATCTTTGCGAGTTGTAGACAAGGATATTTCACATTACACAATATTTAGCCCGGTCTTATACTACTATTTAGAAGGTTATCAACTATACAAAGTACTAATTAATCCCACCTTTTGGCCACCTTTTTCTTATCTTTTATTTCATCTTTCTCGGAATATTTCCCAATACCTATCAGCCCATTTCATGACCTTTTCGACATTCTAGCCTGAAAATCAGGCACCCGACTGTCTTGGGGTGCCCCAAGGCACCCTAGTCCCATTCTAGGTGCCTCAGTCTATGCACAACCTCTTCCACTTCTTTTGGGTCACTTCTAGTTGTTGGTCATCCTTATCTTCTTCTCATTTGGCCTTGTCGGGATTAATTACAAAATTAAGCTTGAGAGCCCTATAAATATAAAGTTATAATACCATAATAAGGGTCCTAGGTCATAACATTACACACTACTATCACTCCATCTAGGGTTGCATCCATTGCATCACTTGTATCCACATAGTTTCATGCATCAAGGTTAGGAGATCTACATCGTACACACTTCATAGGGGGATTTTATTCTATTCCATGCACACATGCTATTTACATTTTCTATAGTTATTATTGCTCGCTACTTCACAAAGTGTGACTAGAACAAGAGCATCTAGGGCACGAAATGCACACACGCACATGAACTACATCCGAGTCTGAAATGTAGTGCAACACTCAGTGATAAGACCACAAGTTTGGTGGCTAAGGTCAGTCTGACCCATTCATTTGCATATTTTATTTTTAGGGTTTGATACTTATTTTTGTATTGCAGGTCATTATTCAACTCATCCAATGAATCTACCTGCAAAAATAGCGAATATTTGTAACACTTCTCCGACCCATAAAAATCATATCCTAAAAATATGTGAGGACTACAGAGCCCAAATCAAGGACTGGAGAGCCTAGGGGTGGTCATGTCCCTTCCCATGCTCCACTCCTTCATATCCCCAAATCGACCTTTGTGATAATTTTGAGTGATCATCTCGCACTTCCAAATTTCGTGGGTCAAACCTACGACAATCATCATAAATCAGCTAAGTCATCTTTCCTTCTTTACTTGTATAATTAGGGTTTTATCTCATTTAATTTAATTATTTAGAATCATTTCATATTGTCTTTACTACATTTATACAATGTTTTTAGTCCTCCTATTTAGATTAACATTAGTACCCTATACTCTTTAGTCATAGGAACTTATTATTTTTGTTAATCATTTTGGTGAACCCGACGTCTCTTTCTAGCACCTTCTAGGGCTTTCAATTTTCCTCCCTATTGTCATTATGTTTTTTCACTTTTCTTTTTCCTTTTTATATGCCACTTATTCACCATCATTTCCACCTTCTCCTTTCTATAGTTATCACTACATTTAATGCACCATGAGCATATCTATTCACACGTACTTACAAAAATACCTGATTTCCTCCTTCACCTCCAAAAATACTTAGCTACCCATTATGTCTCTCCACACATATCACGAATATGTTTACCATAAGTTTATTTCAGATTTATCCCTTAACGAAGATCAAATCACTTTCACATCTAATGACCTCCCACCACCAGATTTCTTAGCCCATGACCCTCCCTTATATATCTAGGTTTGTGTTAATAACGTCCAAGCATTGCAAGGTTAAGTGGGATCCCTGATACTCTATGGGGAAATGAAAAAGAGAGGAATATGACCATTACTCAGCTGGATGCCTCGGACTCAATGCACACAACTACTTTGGCACTTTTCACCTCGTTGTAGATGATTCATTCCAGAATTGAAAGGGCATCCAAAAAATAGTCTGTCTTGGGCTTGTGGAATTCAGGATTGTGGTTGTTTTACTGTGCTTTTATTTTGCTGTATAGTTGCTGCTTTTTTGTGGTCTAGCCGGGCTACATCCTTCTTTTGTTCCTTATTGTTCCCAATTATGGTTAATCTATGTACATACCCAAAATTGTAAGGTATCAGATCACGAACAATGTAACAAGTGCCCCAATGATGATACAGTCTCCTCGCAAGGTGTTCGGGATCCAAAAATCCCTCGAGTATACGTTAACATGCCGCATGCCCCGCTTAGCCCCGAGCCATTTGTTTTCCCATTTTTCCTCTCTTTCCTTGGCCTCTTGATCTTCGATGATGAAACCGCCGCCCGCTCGGAGCGGCGGTCCTGTGCGCATTTTCCGTAACGTTCTTTTTTGACATGACTCACATGAAATATCATGATTCACCAGCTTTCCCTTGCCAACTTGAGCATGCATTTATGTTTTTGGTCCCCTGGAATAGTGTTTTTCCTTTGTTTATTGTTTAGGAGTTCAGTTTGGTTTTGATTTTTGGGTGATTGAATTCCTATAAATGCATGGTTTGTGCACAAGCAAATGGTCTGAAGTTTGGCTGGATTTTGAAGATTGATCTTTGCTCTCATTTCCTCATTTTAGTATTTTAGCTTGTGATCTTGTTTAGAAGCCATAGTTTCAATTCACTTGCATCTTTAGTTAGATTGCTTTCCAATTTGTTGGTAAGCCACATACCCATCTTGTGCGGAGTAGTCTTTGTCATTTCATCCAATCTAGTCCTGAAGCTTGCCTCTCGAATTTCTCTTTCTTTGTAAATTTAATTTTCATTGTTGCTTAGAGTTCTTAGTTCAGATTCATTATATGCTTGGTTAGCTTTATTCACTGCTCGTTAAAGCCACATATCCAAATTTCGGCTTGTCAAAGTGTGTTGTTTTTATCCAATCCATTGAACCGAATAGCCTAGGAAGCCATTAAAGTTGCAGGTTTTGCTCTTCGAATAGGATAGTTACGGTGTTCCGTCACTTCATGTTGCATGACTCGCAGTAAAATCCCGCTAGGAATCGCATAAGCCAAGCTCTGTACTCTTGCGCTGTCCCTCTCCTACTCGCATTTTCGGTCTGCATTCTGAGTTGTCCTTGTCCCAAAATCTACTCCTATCGGTGCTAGCATTACACGCTTTTCTGGATCCACGTGAACACGAAAGAACGAGGAGATCATACTGAGGGGACGAGATCACACACACCATCGGATTCGCCACTGTTCTGCGGAATCCAGGTTTTAACTTTCAAAGTTCTAGTTAGAATCATATCAAATAGAGTAGATAAATTGCTTCATTTCAGTAAATTCTATTCTCGATATTGCCAGGGAAGCTGTGAGGATTGATAGTTTCTGAGAAACTATGATTCACTCCTCACTTCTGAGGTAGGATCGAGAATCTTGCAGATAGATTAGACGAGCTATTTTATTTATTTAGAATAATTCTACAAATCACACAGAAAATAACTACACTCGGTTATCTTGTCTGTTTTAAATTGTTATTTAATTATTATTTCTAGATACGCTTAAAATAGTTTGCTTTCCTTAAAATTGTTAAAAGATTTCTTAGAAGAATAAAAGTTATATATGTTAGATTTAGCCCACGTAGTTAGAATTTGCTTCGTTACAGTTAGATTTACATTTCGTTTCGTATGACAATTACGGGACCTCAGGAGCCAGGGAATATATATTTGAGCCAATCGTGCCTCAACTAAACTCACAATGAATAGTGACATAGACCAAAATCTCGTAATACAAGTATTTCGAACAACCACTGATTTACAACTAATCGGTTCTCGATTAAGAGGGTTAAACATAGAAGACGACCGAGCACACATGTTTTGGTCGAACCAACCAAACTACAGATTGCCCTAGGCAAAGCACTCACATGACTGTAGAAGGGTTCGAAAGAGAACAAACCTTTGGTTTTGATCCTTTGGTCCCACATCCAAAGCAGGAGACACTCTCACGGACATAGACACCGGTTTAAGGATCCAGTTGCGCGAACGCCCGTGAGATATTCGAGAAAATCACCACAGCTTATTGGTCCTAAACATAGAAGGCCGAGAAAGCATACGATTCACTCGGATACTAGGGATTAGAACTTGATCTCGCGTGTGACCATAACAGACCGCAACAACCAAGAGTCTATGGTTGTGATCCACAGATCCTGGCCAGCCCAACGAGTCCACAAGTCAATCAAATATAGACACTAGCCTACGCACCTTGGTATTCAGTCCACTCCACTTCCACCTATCATCATCGAACAATCGTCCTTACTAAATATAATGCTAACGAAGCTAGGGAATTCTAGACTAGGCCAGAAAATCGTCCGTAGAGTCAATTATATTCACCATCCACTATATGACCTTATCAGGAGACATACACGAAACTATCCCAGGTCATTTTCCACGTATTCCGCAACCCATAGATCGAATCATGCCAGAGCTCGATATTGATTGGAGCCTTCGAGCAGTCATCCTTGCCGATCGATCTATCACACCAGTCCAAGTTAGAAGGGCCTTCTTTGCCTTAGATTCGTAAATTCCACTAGTGCGTGTCGAAGACATTAGACTTCCTAACTAGTTTGTCTGAATCCAACGCATATTCTACCCCCACCGGCTGTCTCGGCATGACCTCGAGAGGTCGGGTATGTGGAAGAGTTACTTGTGGATTCTCACGCTCAAGCATGTCAACACTTGCGACTTTACAAAGAAGCCGTGTTAGATTTAAGCAAGACGTTTAACTTCATATCCATTGAAGCAATTCCGTGAGAGAAAAATCTTCTCGCCGATTCAATAACAACCTCGGCATCACGTTTTACTCCAAGCAATGAGTTAGAAGATACCGAGTTCACGGTGTCCATTCGTGATGAATCATTGATAAAAATAATGACAAATCCTCTTTCAAGTGGAAGTGAATCTACCGTCCTGAGACCATGTTGGTAGTGATGCACTACTTTGGATTACTTAAATGCCTATGCAGCACTACATCTCTCCTATCACATGCTAGATTTATCCTTGATTCCACGTTCGTCTTCCTACTTCGGAAATCCCGTAACGGATCTTCCCTCACAAATGGAACCTAGCATATACGTAGTAGAAAATGGGGATGATTTAGATTTACCTCCAGCACCACCTGAGTTCGAAGAGGGTAACGCCTCTTTGATCGAAGAAACAATCGATGTCAACATCGGATGGAAGATGAACCAAGAATATTTAAGCTAGGTTCTTCGTTAACACCGAAAAGTGGAAATACATACTCAGTTCTCAAATAACATCGGAAGGTGTTTGCATTTAATTATAAGGAGATGATAGGAGTCGTACCCCACATTGCATTGCACAACCTCGTCACTAAATCGGCCTTTAAAGCCAATTAAACAAAAATCAAGACCCATGAATCCCAAAGTAGCTCTCATGGTAAAAGAGGAGGTAATAAAACTCCTTCAGCGGATTCATCAAGCCATTGACTACTCCCAATGGGTATCTAACATCGTTCCCATTCTCAAGAAGAATGGAAAGATACGCATCTGCATAGATTTCGAGATATCAACAAAGCATGTCCTAGCGAAGAATTCCCATTATCATCCATGGATGAAGATGCTTCTGAGAACCACGTCTCTCCCAACTAGAAAGCCTAGATGAAACTAGGTTAGATCTTTGAGAAAATGGCATAGAGCTTACACTAACCGAATGTGCCGGCAAAGATAACAAGAAAGTCTATGAATGCGATATATACGAAGGTGATCTAGTTCTAAGACTAGACACCGGATCGACAAGAAGATCGGCGAAGGAAGGAAATTCCGGCCCAAATGGTTGGGCCCGTGTCAGTCATGAAGGACTACGTAAATGGTGCTTACCTCTTATATGCGTACGCTAGAAGGTGAGGAATTTAGCGAAATAGTCAATTCCCTGCACCTCAAGCGATTCTACGCATAAGCAACTAGCACTGCTTGTACAATTATCTACATTGCATCTTCATATAGATTTAGATCATTTTGTCCACTTGTTTCTTACATAAATTGTGATCAAGGAATCTATTCTCAAAGCAATTCATTACAAACTCGTGATGTTTCTGGCATAAAGCTCTTTAATCATACCTCTCCATCTTCGTGTATCATCGAATCATCTCAGAATCTTTTATCAAATAAAATCAGACATGACAAAGTCCTAACGGTAACCATACCAAGATCTGCAAGTTTGTTCTCGCTTTGATTTCTTCTTAGGATAGGTGTCTTGCCTATGGTCTATTCTAGAAGCTTCATGGTGTCACATCTATCCCATATATACATCTCTTTGGAAATAAGCATATACTGACATTTTACTCAAATAAGCAAGTCAAAAAGTGATTAAACAGAAAATTTTATTTTTACACATTTCCTTGCCCCACCAACCTTCGGTGATGAGCTTGCGTCTCTTACTAGTGACGTAGGGTTGGGAAAGGATGGAAATGCCCTTACTCGCCTATGCCTTGCCCACGGTGATAAACCCACGCTTCTTACTAGTAGCATGGGGCAAAGTGTAGGGGGTCCTCTTGACAAATAAATGTAAATGGTCATACACAAACAATTCAAAACGAATGAATCGGATGTTTAAAATCCCAAGAGAGTTAAAATCCTAAAAACCCAGATTTTGTCTACTATGTGGCCATCTATGGGTCTAAGTCTGGATAAACCGCAAAGCAAGTTGCATCCAAAACTATGAAGTCATTCGGGTAGAGTAAGCTTGTAGTTTTCAATTTGGTTCCACCGAAGCTTTGTCTGTCTTTCATCACTATCATTTCACCACATTTCATAACTTGCGCCCTTCTTAACTCTCGGTGATGAGCCCTCGCATCTTACTAGTTGCGTGGAGTTAGGAGTGGGGCAAGTTAATCTGTTCATCATACTGGTTATTTTCATCACTTTGCCAAAACAAACATGAGGTATCCAAATTGCTCACAGAAGCTAAAATTCAAGATCACAATATATCTACAATATCATGTATCAGCATCATGAAACACAAAAAGAAAGCAAGCATTTGCATCATCTCATTATCCATTACATACATATAAAAAGAATACAAACATACATCATAGTATACACAAGGAAACCGAAGTAGAAAGGAAAACATGAGTGACAAGCTTTTGATCCAAAACGAATGCATATATATAAATAATCAATGTTTATATACAATGCCATCATGCTCTAAGCATGGTCAAAACACTCAAAGAGCCCATGATATACAAAGAATATATAATAAAAAAGTACACAAGGGCCAAGAGGCCTCTTAATCCCTACGCGACCCCTCAAGGTGCACGCCACGCCTAGGACTCCAGGCTGCGCCGGCGCTCACGAATGTACGGAAGGCTCGGGGTCTCGAGGGGCAGCCGCGGTCTCACCACAAGAGTGGCTCCTCATGAGGCGCTCAGCCATCTTAGTAGCCCGCTAACTCTGTGCGGAGGGTCGATACCATCCTGGCCACGTGCCAAACGGGAGCAAAGACATCGGTATGCCTACTGCATTTCAGCCGAGGGCTCCCGGCATCTACGAATAGCTCCGCACGGGTCCTATCCATAGGGATCATCAGGGAATCGGTACATACCCTGCGGATCAAATCCCGCCACTCGTCAACAGTCTCTGCAAACAAAGGAGAAAAATGAATTAGAAACCAAGCAAGAGGCTGAAAGATACAAGATAAAAACACAAGGAGAGATGGCAATTAAGACAAATCCTAAATTAAATAAACATTAAAAGGGAGAAGGGTAACTCACTCGGATCCCCAGGCATCCAAGATGGGTCACTGGGGCCGGCACCTACCACGGATGCCGCTGCCGACTGAGGGGCTGCTCCCGTGGCAGGGGCAACATGTCGCCCTGCAACTGACTCATCCTCTCCGCCATGGCCCTGAGAGAGTGGCTCCTCTGAAGCTAGAGTGTCCTTCTCTGCGCTCTACTCAGCCCTCTCTACCTGCATAATATCCTGAGTGTCATGCCACTCAGGATCACTGTCCTCGGTCTCCTCCTCTGTCCCTCCCTCTGTGAGCTCCTCAGAGTCGGAATCAATATCTATAGGGTCATCGCTGCTATGAGCAGGACCCACAATCTGAAGCGAGGTGCCCGAGGTGCACCGGCTCTCCCTCTAGCGCGAACTATCCTCCTGGCTGCAATAGGAATGCCAAGAGTGATCGCTGTCCAACCACGGCCTCTAGGCCCCCTCTAGCCTCGCGGACTGATCTCAGTAACCGGCGCCATTGGGGAAGCATGCCCAAATACTGATGGGCCGAACTTCACGAGGGAACCCGGCCGAAAGGATGTACCTCTCTACTCGCCCACTCGATCAATGAGCTTCCCTGTGGTGGAGCGGAGATCGGGGTAAGAGTCTCCTCACCCCATATGTTGGCCATAAGCGGTGCGGTGTCGCCTCCATGTCTGCAGGTAGTGAGAGAGGAAACGGGCCGATGAGGTGCTCGAGAATCAACACATCTATCCATTTAGCTACCCTCACAGCCCCAGGATCTGCTACCTCCACGCCCCTGCCATAAGGGATAAAGCGCTCATACACCCAACTCATGACTAAAGTCAGGTGGCTCAATGATGTCCACAGTAAACGAACAACCACCAGTATAAATCATGGTAGGTGGTCCCTAGAATATCTCGCACCCTGCATATATCCGTTCGTGCCCCTCTATCTACGCAATGATGGGGGCCCAACAGTATAACAATGTATCCCCTCCCTTGTCCCCGATCAGTCTCGAGGCAAGGATCCCCATGACGGCCTGTCGAAGTACGGGGATAGGCAAAGAAGGAATGGATCGAACTCTCACTCCTTCTTCGACCCCCGTGGAGATAATTGCATCTCCCATATATGCTGCCCACTATGCAATCTGTGCCCGTGAGCCTGCTGTCTCTAATGTAAGTCTCCGCCTAATGATCGGGACTCCCAGAATGTGGTAGACATCCTCGAGTGTAATGGTCCACTCACCACGGACCCACAGCGCCTCGGAAGGTGTTTCGATCTCGCATCCCAATAAGAAAATAAGTCACAAAGGATGTGACTCGATGGTGCAACATGGGGCACACGCGATATACGCAGTATGCCGGCCCTCTGTAGTGTGTCCTCCTCGTCCTGGGAAAGGGCATCCAGTACCCCTGAGAGCCAATCACACTCTCTCTCCCTGCTCCATCTAATATACTCTGCTCTCACCGCATACACCCAAAACACACAAAACAGAGCAAATTAATATCTGAACAATACCAAGAAGGTCATAAAAACGTATAGAAGTGCAAGAAAATACAAGTGCAATCTCAAAATTTGAGTTCTTTTGCATTCTGCTTGTAACCGCCACCACTGAGCGGGAGGCGGTTTTGTAACCGCAGCCTTAAGGGCGGCGGTCGTGTGCTCGCCGCCTAAACAGGGGGCAGCGGTTGTAAACTTGCGCCGCCCGGCCAGAGGCGGCAGTGGTCTCAAAACCCATGCGGGTTTTTAATCCTAAAAAGCCTAAAACTAGCAAAAAGTGACCATTTGACCTAAAAATGGAGCTTCTACCCGATGGCGCCCCCTAGAGTGGACCTTTGAACCTAACATTTTCAAAAAATAACCCCCATTACGAAAAATTTAACATTTCAAATTTAAAGGGGGAAAAACGCAAAATTAAAGAAAACCAACGTGTGATCTAGTAGGGCGGTGTTCTACACGTCGAGGCATGATCACAATCTTGCTGCGGACGTTTTGACTCTACTCATACGCAAGAAACCGTCCGTGGGTCCCAGGCTCAAAATCAATCAAATCAACTCGCGCAAATGAATAGGAAAATGGGCCCACTTTCATATATATAGCACCTGTTTCGTTTTAAAAGAATTTTCACGAGTTTGGAGCCGATGGAGGTAAGTTCCTATCCCCGCACGAATGGTACATTCTCATTCCCTATTATTTTAGCGTTTATTTTCCAAGTTATTGTATCTATTTGCACTTGAGTTTCTCTTTTCATTTTGCAAGTAGCGGGAATTTCGGATAGCGTCATTTCAACACACGAACGAGTAAGGTATAACTTCCGACTCCCCATTTCGGATCGCCATACTCGGACCCACCGCTTTATGCCTCTTTATGGCTAAAACGCTTCTCCGAGGGGGCAATATGTACGTACCCAAAATTGTAAGGTACTTGTACTTCCGAATGTCTGTAACAAGTGCCCCAATGATGATACTGAGTCTCCTGCAGGTGTTCGGGATCCGGAAAAGCCCTCGAGTATACGTTAACATCCCGCATGCCCCACTTAGTCCCCGCACCCTTTGTTTTCCCATTTTTCCTCGTTTCCTTGGCCTCTTGATCTTCGGTGGCCAAACCGCCGCCTGCGCAGGCGGCGTCCTATGTAACCACCGCCCGCTTTCGAGCGGCGGTCCTGGCGTTTTCAGAACGTTCTTTTGGCGCGACTCGCGTGAAATATCACAATTCACCAGCTTTTCCTTACCGACTTGAGCATGCATTTATGTTTTGGTCCCCGGAATAGTGTTTTTCCTTTGTTTATTGTTTAGGAGTTCAGTTTGGTTTTGATTTTGGGTGATTGAATTCCTATAAATGCATGGTTTGTGCACAAGCAAATGGTCCAAGTTTGGCTGGATTTTGAAGATTGATCTTTGCTCTCATTTCCTCATTTTAGTACTTTACCTTGTGATCTTGTTTAGAAGCCATAGTTTCAATTCACATGCATCTTTAGTTAGATTGCTTCAATTTGTTGCTAAGCCACATACCCATCTTGTGCAGCAAGCGGTCTTTGTCATTTCATCCAATCCGGTTCAAGCTTGCCTCAATTTCTCTTTGCTTTGTAAATTTAATTTTCATTGTTGCTTAGAGTTCTTAGTTCAGTTCATTATATGCTTGGTTAGATTTATTCATTTGTTGGTAAGCCACATATCCAAATTTTTATGCAAACAAGGTGTTGTTGTTTTATCCAATCCATTGGAACTAAATAGCCTAGGAAGCCATTAAAGTTGCAGGTTTTGCTCTTTGAATAGGATAATTCACGAGTTACCGGGTCGCTTATGTTGCATGACTCACAAAGAAAATCCCGCTAGGAATCGCATAAGCCAAGCTCTGTACTCTTGCGCTGCGCTGTCCCTCTCCTACTCGCATTTTCGGTCTGCATTCTAAGCTGTCCTTGTCCCAAAATCTACTCCTATTGGTGCTAGCATTACACGCTTTTCTGGATCCACGTGAACACGAAAGAATGAGGAGATCATACTGAGGGGATGAGATCACACACACCATCGGATTTGCCACTGTTCTGCTGGAATCCAGGTTTTAACTTTCAAAGTTCTAGTTAGAATCATATCAAATAGAGTAGATAAATTGCTTCATTTCAGTAAATTCTATTCTCGATATTGCCAGGGAAGCTGTGAGGATTGATAGTTTCTGAGAAACTATGATTCACTCCTCACTTCTGAGGTAGGATCGAGAATCTTGCAGATAGATTAGACGAGCTATTTTATTTATTTAGAATAATTCTACAAATCGCACAGGCAAATAACTACACTCGGTTATCTTGTCTGTTTTAAATTGTTATTTAATTATTATTTCTAGATATGCTTAAAATAGTTTGCTTTCCTTAAAATTGTTAAAAGATTTCTTAGAAGAATAAAAGTTATATATATGTTAGATTTAGCCCACGTAGTTAGAATTTGCTTCATTACAGTTAGATTTACATTTCGTTTCGTATGAAAATTACAGGGACCTCGTGGAGCCCAGGAATATATATTTGAGCCAATCGTGCCTCAACTAAACTCGTCACAATGATAGCCGACATAGACCAAAATCTCGTAATACAAGTATTCCGAACAACCACGATTTACAACTAATCAGTTCTCGCTTAAGAGGGTTAAACATAGAAGACGACCAAGCACACACGTTTTGGTCAAACCAACCAAACTACAGATTGCCCTAGGCAAAGCACTCACATGACTGTAGAAGGGTTCGAAAGAGAACAAACCTTTTGTTTTGATCCTTTGTCCCACACCAGGCAGTGCAGGAGACACTCTCACAGAGACATAGACACCGGTTTAAGGATCCAAGTTACGCGAACGCCTGTGAGATATTCCGAGAAAATCACACGCTTATCGGTCCTAAACATAGAAGCTTCGTAGAAAGCATACGATTCTTGGATACTAGGGATTAGAACTTGATCTCGCGTATGACCATAACAGACCGCAACAACCAAGATTCTATGGTTGTGATCCACATGATCCCATGTACCCAACGAGTCCACAAGTCAATCGGATATAAACACTAGCCTACGCACCTTGGTATTCAGGTCCACTCCACTTCCACCTATCATCATCGAACAACTGTCCTTACTAGATATAGCGCTAACGGTTAGCTAGGGAATTCTGGACTAGGCCAGAGAATCGTCCGTAGAGTCAATTATATTCACCATCCACTATATGACCTTATCAGGAGACATACACGAAACTATCCCAGGTCATTTTCCACGTATTCCATAACCCATAGATCGAATCACGCTAGAGCTTGATATTGATTGGAGCCTTCGAGCAGTCATCCTTGCCGATCGATCTATCACACCAGTCCAAGTTAGAAGGGCCTTCTTTGCCTTAGATTCGTAAATTCCACTAGTGCGTGTCGAAGACATTAGACTACCTAACTAGTTTGTCTAAATCCAATGCATATTCTACCCCCACCGGCTGTCTCGGCACGACCTCGAGAGTTCAGAATGCGCGGAAGAGTTGCTTGTAGATTCTCACGCTCACTGTCGCTTTTAGGCGCACAGCTACCTTGGGTAATGATGTTACTTCTGGTTTTTTCTCTTTGTTGTTGTATTCTCATTGTTATATCTGGCTGGTGAGCCTTCCTTGTAATTGGGTATAGTCCCACCAAAACTATTTACCAATAATAAAAAAACACGCCGATGTTAAGCTTGCCTTAGTAGATAATGGATATGGCCTCAATATTTGTAATGTTACCTTTCTTCACCACTTAGATATTTCAGAATCATCTCTAACTCCATCATCTATTTCCATTTGTGGATTTGATAACATCCCTAAGCGTGTGTTAGGTATTTTAAACCTCCCTATTACCATTGGTCTAACAACATTATGATCCCGTGTCATGTCTTGCCCAATGATCTCAATTATAACATTATTTTGGGTCAACCTTGGATCCATGCCATACGAAGGGGTCCCTTATACACTACATGCACGTTTTACATTTTAACAACAAGGCATTATCTATAATGTATTGGCTGACCCATCTCCCTTCGAATATTGTAACTCAATTAAGCAATCTAGTGATCCTTCTGCCAACAAGTCCTAGGATTTTTCTAAGTATGGGTCAAGGTATGACTATTTACAATGTTATGGTTTTACTAATACTAGTACACAAGACCCTAAAGTCACAACCCCTTGGGATATTCCTACACAAACACATAAGCATGGGTTAGGCTATCCCTCTTTACTCTCTACAGATGTTTATACTACCTTCCATCCTCCTCCACCTAATCAACCCTTATTAGAATCAATTCAGGTTATACATTCATTGTTTCACGACAAGTTTCAAGCTATAGAATCTGTTATTACATCTTTCAAATCTGAAATCCAATAGCTTAAAGATGCTTCTCAATCACATGTTTCTCCTCCTCTTACATCTCATATGCAATCTAGGTCCACTACATGTCATATAATTGACCCTCGGACATGCCATCACTTGAGCCTCTTATACTTGAACATAATAATAATGCTACATCCCAATGGATTCCTAGCCCTGAGTCATCAATACCTAATGATCAAACACCACCTCAACAACCTCCTCTAGAAATCAATTCAGCACCTCCTTCTCTCAAGTCATCCACAACACTACCAAGTCAAAGTACGCAACCACCTCTCACAAACAATCCACCTCCTTCTCCTACCAACACTTCTACAACATCACCAATCCCACATAAGCTCCAACCAATCACTATTGACAAAGACACTACTCCTTCTACTAATGGGTAGTCCACATTTCCAACTTTGTCATTGTCACATGGTTTTAATGTTGTTTTGGCCTACCATTGTGTTGGCCCTCTCTCCTATCATGACACAAATTCTCTCCCACAATGGCATGGCACCTCTTACATGGCTACATAGATTGTTATCATCATAGTAAACTTGGGGGGATAACACCCTACACCCCCCACGCCCTACTCACTCACACATATGTAATCTTTATATAGGCATAAAATATCACATGTTATAGCACCATCATTACCCGATGCACTCTTGTGCTTCGGTTCACACTGGACTATTGAGGGATTACCATTACATTGAACCCACACACTACACACTAGGTCCTACACATTTACATTCTATCATCATTTTTATACATAGCCTACATCTTACATTATCTTATACATCCCTCATCTATTATTCATTTATACATCATTTATCTTATACATACTACACTAGTCATCATCTCACCTGCGTCTAGTTTTGCATCCCATCCTTACATCCTATATTTACGCTAGGTCACATTATATATGGGTCTATCTTTACATGTCATCACTACATACTATATCTACACCTACTTCCACCTCTTACATCATCTATACACCCTACATTTCCTATATTGTATGATTTACATAGTGCATCTATTCATCATGTACATTCTACATACTACACTAGGTTCCATTACATATGGGTCTAGTTTCATCTTATCATCCTTATACATTCCATTTCTATATACCATCACTATTGCATCTCACACATCACTTATTCTATACACACTACCTATCTTACATTGCATTATTTACACCACACGTTTACATCCCATATTCATTACTTGGTCGCTTAAACTACGTTGTTTTCACGCTACACTCACCATCCTATGACGCACTCTAGTTCCTCGGTTCATACTCGACTACCAAGGGTTTACCAATCAAATGGACCTTACCTACATGTGACATGTCATCATACCACATTCATCAGATTAGTGACCAATGCTCTAGGCTATATCGTCACCCACACTCATCATCACATCATGTAGTGGTATACACCTTAGGTTAAATCACCACTCTTTTCATCAATTTCTCATTTATCCTCTTACTACATATTCTATTATCCTATTCTAAGTCATTCTATTACATCATCATTTATCCTACTCATCACTTAGTGGTATACACTTTAGGCTAAATCACCACCTCATTCTTATTCATCACGTAGTGGTCCATGCTTAGTGCTAAACCACCACCTTCCATTATCCACCATCTACTCATATATGCTCCATCTCGAATTCATCACCCATCTCATAGTGACATACACTATAGGATAAATCGTCACCTTCTTCTTCCATCAGGTAGTGATATACGCTTAGGGCTAAATCATCACTCACACCTCCCACACGTCATGGTATACGCTTACGCTATAGGGTCCATGCACACCTTTCTATATGATGCATTCCCATCCATTCATCTTATAGTGATATACGCTTAGGGCTACATCATCACTCTTCCATTCAACAAGTCATGGTATACGCTTAGGCTATAGGGTCCATGCACATCTTTCCATTCATCTCACCACCATACACTCATTCTATCATGATATACGCTTAGGGATAAATCATCACTCCTCTGTTTCAAAAAAATTGTCATATACACCTCAGCTATATGGTTCATGCATATCTCTCCCCATGTCAAATTTCATCACCACTACACAAATACAAACATCATGATGCGCTAGACACAACCAACACTACTCAACCATTTCTCGATGAAGCACTCTCATTTACGGTTCATTCTTGACTATTGAGGGGGAAAACAAATGAATCTTACCGCATATATTCCATTTAATTATGGGGAACAATGTTCCTATCATTCAATTTTTTTCATTCCACTCCATCCATCCACAAAAACTGCATTATCCTAACAACATTTACTTTTACATTCTAGTGTTTTGCATATTCACTTTATTCCACATGTTAGACTGCTTTCTTATATGTCATTATCATACACACATGCACGTTCACGCCTTTGTCTAGTGTGATTGCAAACATAGGAAATTTACATGTGGCATGGATGCTCTCCTTCTACCCTTACTATATTGGTCATTGGGGGCATCCACATTAGTCTCATACAGGTGTTATTGTTTCAATTTGTACTTAGCATATTATACTCCTTGCTTCTATATTCTTTGACATATTGGTTATCACTATGACATGCTAATGGGTGTTCCATGTGTAGTACTTGTTTTACATGAATACATGTTTTTTTATGTGTTCTATGTGTTATTTGTCATTGTTTGTGGGCTTTTCCCTTTGTTTGTGTGCACACTTGACTATTGTTTGTGGCCATGATGGTCTGTGTGTCTTACACATTCTCGAGTGATGTCCCATGTTTAAAACCCACTTTGTGTGGTCTCTGCTTGTTTTCTTACATGTTTAAACTACTTTACTTGAAATTTTTACATTATCTCAAGTATTTTACACTTGTCTTGTTTACATGCATGTGTTCATACTAACACTTGCATTAGCTAGCCATCCCCTTTTGTGCACACCTTGGTATCTACCAATCATTTCCCTTTCCCCTACAAGGGTAGAGTTCTATAGGTCAAAGTGCGGTTGGTCCTCTTTTGGGGCCGCATTCTCCTTCTAGGGTCATTGCATGAGCCCCCAAAGAGAGGGGGCATCATTGTTTGTTTTCTACTAACATAACGTATCTACACCGATTCACACACAATGAGTGAGTTTAGACCAGTCTACAAACTCCATACATAGTGGCCTTAACAGGACATGGTGTCCTTCAACAATTATGTGGAGCGATTATAGGCTCAGAGGTTACAGTTGGTGTGCCTCTCTACAATTCTCCATCCAGTGGCATCAAATCGCCCAAAAACTAGGACACTACAAATATCTCTTCAAAAACATTCAGCAAGTAGTTAGATTTGGAGGACACAGAGAATTTCCTCCCTACACTTCTTTAGCCATGGTGGTGTGAGATCACCTAAAAAACTTGTAACTCTACAGGATATCCTTCTACACCCTTTTTCTTGACATGGATCAGGTGCACATGTTCCATTTTTTTCCATTTACACTTTCTATTCTAGCGCATTTTACATTTTTGTATTTTTACACAACGATTTTTACATACATACATATTTGACTACTTGATCATTTTATCCTTATAGGTCTGCTGTATGAGAAACAAGTAGTCAAATTGGGGGCAACAACAACAAATGACAATGACAACGACAACACACCGCTTTGTGGCAAGATTTACCATATTAACCATGCAGTACACTACAACAACAACATCTACACATGTGTTCCACCCTGTACACTCTCATCACTTTTTATACACATTTTTCATCTTTAGAATCCACGCTCCTCCACATTTTCTTTTTTTTCATTCCACACTTGAGTCTAGTCCATCGACATGTCTTCTTCTACACTATACATGGTTATCAGTATGCATCTCTATCTACTTTATGTTACCGAGATTTCCGCTCACCAACATAAAGTGGGGGCAAATGTAGACACAAATATTGAACATTAGAAAATATTTAGCTCGGTCTTATACTACTATTTAGAAGGTTCTCAAGTATAAAAAGTACTAATTAATCCCACCTTTTGGACACCTTTTTCTTATCTTTTATTTCATCTTTCCCACATATTTCTCGATACCTATCAGCCCATTTCATGACCTTTTGACATTCTATCCTAAAATCAGGGTGCCCCAACTTGTATTGGGGAACCCCAAGGCACCTGGTCCCATTCCAGGTACCCCGGTCTATGCACAACCTCTTCTACTTCTTTTTAGGTCACTTCTAGTTGTTGTTCATTATCTTCTTCTTAGTTGGCCTTGTCGGGATTAATTATGAAATTAAGCTTGAGAGCCCTATAAATATAAAGTTATAAGACTATAATGAGGGTCCTATTTCATAGCATTACACACTACTATCATCCCATCTAGGGTTTCATCCATTACATCACTTGCATCCACATAGTGTCATGCATCAAGGCTAGGATATATACATCACACACACTTCATAGGGGGAGGGATTATATTCTATTCCATGCACACATGCTATTTACATTTTCTATAGTTACTATTGCTCACTACTTCACAAAGTGCGACTAACACGAGAGCACCTAGGCATGACATCACACACGCACACACACACACACCAACTACATCCATGTCCAAAATGTAGTGCAAATCGCAATGATAAGACCATGAGTTTGGCACTAAGGTCGGGCCACCGACCCATTCATTTGCATATTTTATTTTTTAGGGTTTAATACTTATTTTTGTATTGCAGGTCATTATTCAACTCATCCGACGAATCTAGTGTGATAAATAGGGAATATTTGCGAACACTTCTCTGACCCAAAAAATTACATCCTAAAAATTTACGAGGACTACAGAGCCTAGATCAAGGATTGGAGAGCCTAGGGGCACTCTGCACTTTCTGAGACACTCAAGTCCCTTCATATCCCCTAGATGTGACCTTTTCGGGACTTCTGAGTGATCATCTGTACTTCCAGATTATGTGATCAAACTTGTGACAACTCGCGATAGTTGTCATAAACTAGCTAAGTCATATTTCCTTCTTTACTTGTATAATTAGGGTTTTATCTCATTTAATTTAATTATTTAGAATCATTTCATATTATCTTTACTCCATTTATACAAAGCTTTTAATCCTCCTATTATATTAACATTAGTATCCTATACTCTTTAGTAATAGGAACTTATTATTTTGTTAATCAACAAACATCTAATAATCCTCATAGTGAGGCTCATGTTCATATGAGTTCCCAAGGATTGTGTTCATCACCCACCTGATATCATAATTAGGTCTTGGTTGAAATTTATCCATCACCAACCTATTCATCTCTTCATCTAAGAGCCTTTCCTTGACAATTATAGAGCATGTATACCTCCCAATAGAAATTGGGAACTTAATATTAGTTTTATGCTTCCCTGTAATCAATCTATGTACCTCACTAGTTTCCTGGATAATTCAAGAAGTTCCCACTTATCATCTAAGTACTTGGGTAGAAAATAAGGGTGCTTTGGAAACCACTTACTCTTTTATATGTAAATAATCAATTGTATGAAGTAGCACCCAAACTCACTTATTACATTTTTTCACTTGTAGATATTCTAAATTACTCCCATTTTGGTCTAAATAGGAAAATTATTGGTGCAAAGAAAGCATCAAGTGACATTTTGGAATTATCCTATTGATTCACCAAGTTCAATTGAGGGTAGATATCATAGACTCTAAAGTCTAAAAATCCTTCGTTCTTGGAATACTATGGAGGGATTTATGGCATGCTACATTGTAAACAAGGTAAGAATTCATATAAAATTCACACATTAGTGTGGATCCTCTTGAATTTTTTATTTTCATCTTAATGAGATGGTCATGAATAGACTTACTTATGAGTTTGGCCCGGTAAAATATATTTCCTTATAAAATAGGACGACTTTGTATGTATGTGAACATCCATTCTTGAAATAATATGCAAAACATAAACTCCGTCATTATGTTAAGTAAAGTGATGAGGTCTTCAACCTCCTCAAAAAATTCTCGGCATGGTTAACTTATTAGAATCCTTATATGAGAACCCCTCATCTTTTACAATAAATGGTTGTTCATAACTTTGGAGTAAGAAACATGGTGGGTAGTCCATAATTGTTTAGTCGACTCAATAATAACATCCACCTCTTCCTTTTCTTTAGGAAATCCAAACATTTCCTGGAATGTTTCAAGTGCCAACAAGAGAACCTTAGCACTACTTCCATGCAAAATTTGCATTAGATTATAATTTTTTGCACATGTACACACTAATTTAGGGAATTGAATGGAAGGAGGAAAATGAGATCCCAAAGAAATTCCACTTACATCAATAGCGGCCATGAATTCACTCTTTTTTGGGGCATGAAGTCTTTGGAGGAAATTTGTGTTTGTTACTTCATCCAAGTTTCTTGCGATGTGGGAATTGGCATGGATAACGGTTTATTGGGGCTTCATTTTTTAGAACTCGGGGTGAAAAACCATGGTTTGGGTATACAGAGGATATAAACTAGTATAAAAGAGATAAATTACGTTTGTTAGATCACCCAAAACCCCTTGAGATGTTGAAAATATATAAGGGTTGGGATTTATAATTTACCCATGCACGTGTAACTCAATCCTTTAAATGCAATTTATACAAAGGCACAAAGACTTTGATTTATTCAAAATATAATTCTATACAACTCGTTCTCCAATTCTATATCCTTGGCTTGTTCTTTAGGGTTTTTAGGATGCTTTTTCGCTTTGAATTTAAATAACAATGTAAAGGATTTGGCCAAATTTCTTATCATCTAGTCACCCACATGAAGATCATTAATGGAAGTAACCTTAATTGTTTTAGGTGCGATCGTGACCATCAGTTCCGAATTTGAGTTTAAATGTTAGTCATCCACATGTAATGATGACCTGGCGGGGATAGGGGAAGCACTTTGTATCATCACAGTAATTACGAAAAATAAAAAATTTAAGAACATTGTGAGATGACTGATATTGAACTATGATGTTTATATGCCACATATTCATACTCAGGCATCAAAATTTGGAATGTATATTACATTTTTTCATTTGATACGAGAATGTGAAGTGTAAATGTGATTGGGATGCCTGATTTTGGAGTGTAAAACTTACATATCTTACATCCTCGCAAAATATGTAAGTTTTAAGTATGCAAAATATGCCCAAAGACTCCATACAATATTCCCTCTTCCCGGTGTCAGGGATTGACTTATATACTGCGAAATTGCATACAGTGCAGATATGTTTACAAATCCTATAAGTGTGAAGATAGCCTGAATATTCCCTTTTGGTCGGGTGGTGGAGATGTAATTATTTTCTGCAAATGTGCACAAACTGCAAACCTGCAAATTCACACAAGGTAAACTTGTGAAGTCCACAAACTTTTCTTTGAAAGATTAATCATACCAATGGGATCGTTTAGAGCTCATTTGTGTTCTAGTATACCTATAGATCATGAATATACGTAATAATACGCAATACGTTAACAAAAATGACGTGATGGACTTGTAGAAGACTTAGTTTTCAGTGAATATAGAGATTGGGACCATGGAGAACGACTCAAGTTTTAGCAAGTAATGAAGGGCAACATATTGAATCGAATGAAGGTGCTGAAAATGTATAGGGAAACCATGTTTTAGTTGAAAAATCAAAATGGGCACCATCATAACTGATGTGCCAAAATAACTTATAGTCACTTTCACGACATTACACATCCATTCATTGTAAGATTTCAAGCTACACCCATTGATCCTACCTGGTAATACATTTCCTTGTAAGTCTTGTAATACAATTGTTCCCTATTTGGTGATGTGATGAATAATGTACAAGTTTTTCCACCTTATGTGTAATTTACCTGAGTACACTAAAACCATTTACTATATTTCAAGTTTCCTTCTCATAAATTACAACCATGTCATGATTTTTGACTCTACTTATGGGCCTCCTAGTTCCATTTCATAGTTACTTGTATTCGTCCATCTTCGTCCAATCCAAAGAACCTATTTTTATGGATTCTTTATCTCCTAACCGTGTAACTACTGTGATGTGAAGACTTAGTACAATATATTCCATCAACATAATTACTTCAATTCTATAGACTCAAGCAGAATGGTGTCTTCCTTATACTTGTCTTATATTTTTGTATGCCCAAAGTATTGTAGGTATTCTATCTTCCTAGTCATCTATTTACACATTGTAAAGTTTTGTCAATATTCTCTCCAACACCTTATTTGTGGCCTCTACTTATCCATTCTCCTAAGAGGTATGTTTTAATTTAATGGTATGTAATCATAAATACTTATCCAGTCTCCTGTAAGAGGTATGTTTTACTTTTGTGGTGTGTAATCATAAATTCTTCTATGAGGATTTTGATGGTATTGTTCAAGAAGTGCATTTCCTTGTCACTTTGACTAGATTTTGCAGAACCCATATCTAGTTATGATATTTTCATATAGGAATTTAGATGTGTCTCTTCTTCAGTGCAATTTGGTGTAGCTTTTGGATTCAATCCATTTTGTGAAATAATCTATTGTTGTAATGATATATCTGTCTCTAGACCTTTTTGATGGTGGATGAATTGGACCAATGAAATCTATCCCCATTTCTCAACTATATATATATATATATATATATATATATATATATATATATATATATATATATATATATATATAGTGATAAAACTATGTGAAGAGGCATTTCATCCCTTTGATTGGGTTTCCCCACTCTTTGACATATATCACAATGTTTTACAATGTGATGTGCATCTTGAAACAGATTTGGCCACCAGATTCCACTTTGTAGAATTTTCTTTGTTATCAATTCTCCTACAAAATGTTTTCATGTTATTCCTTAGTGTGCTTCTATAAGTATTGACTCTCTTTCATGCTCCAATCAGACTCTTTGCAATACCTCATCCTTCCCTAGTTTATATAAAATTTTGTCTATGATGGTGTAAGGAAAGGATTTAATAACCAATTTTTTTCTATTTTTTAGTAGAATGATCTCGATAGGATTCCATCTTGAATAAAGTGTACAATATCTTTTAGTTGCTCTCGTATTGTGATGAACCAAACTAAATGCATGACTGGAGCATCTTTGTCAATTTCCTCTATTTCATCCTTTATATTTATATAACTCAAGTGATATGGTCTCACATTTTATTTTAAACTTGTACTACTAGAATAATATCAACCATCTTGATACCCTTCCTCTTAATAATGGCTTCTTCACAATGTATCTCAATGATTTTTGATTTGTAAAGAACTTAATTTCAATTGTGTTGGTCTGAAAATCTATCGGTTAGGCAAGTCGTGAGGAAACAGCAACAAAGGTGTGCGGGCACAACCCCTCTTTGAGACAAAGAAAGCAAAACTAGTTTATTACTAATCTATCAAGCAAGAATCTATGCAAATCTACATTATTCTAACTTTAGGGGTTTGGGATCTCATCCCGAGAGGTAGTTCCAACAACAAACGAGAAGTTAGGAGGGAAGGAACGGAGGAGGGTAGATCTCGAAGGAAGAAAAGAAAAGAATTCCAAGACATAAAGGTTAGAAGGTTTATGCTTTGGGCTAGTAGTAAACAGAGCCAAACTTACTTGCATAAACAATTAAAGCAATACTGATGAACATATGACAATATTAGGAATGAATCTAACAGAATAAAAATATAGATCTAACTTAAGAAAGATTTGATGCAAATAACACATATATTGAGCACAAAGTCTCGAATATGTGTATTAATATTTCTTCACATACAGAAAACACAAAGTCTTTCTCTCCTCACTTCTCTTTTCATACAAAAAATGTTCACACCAGAATACAACAAGTATTCTAGTCTTTATAGAAGGAGAGGAGGAAAGAAGACAAAAGCAAACCCACTACTTACAAAATATCTTACAAGATATTTACAAAAGATCTACAATATCTAAAAAGTCAACAGTTGACTTAGGCAAGTTTTGGATGGAAACATCCCATGGTGCAACATGGATGAGGACATCATATATGCCAACATGCTTTTTAAATATTTTACAAAAATGATCAATGCATACACGAGAGGAGAAACTACTCCTCATCATCCCTTTGTTCAAACTTGGTGTCTTTCTTTTGATCAGGAGAGTCGTGTGACATTGCACTCGATATTCCATAAACTTGCTGATCATTACTTGAATTTGATCATGGTTAGGACCATTAAAATGGTTGCGAATGACTTCACAAGTTTCTTTCTTGTTCTTGAGCTTGTCAAGTAACTTTGAAAAAGTTTTGCATGCATTAATTAAAAATCCAATGAAATCGTGGCAAGGCCAAGAGGTTATTGATTGACTCTCGGTCGAAAGTGACCTCTGGTGCCAAACCTTGAGTGACGATAGCCTTGAAACACTATAATGTATCATCTGCTTCCCTCAAGTTATACAATTCACCGAGCATCCCCGAGACATTTTTGTAGAATCGTCTACTCCATGTTGTATCGTGCGTCCTAGGGCTTCATCTTTGATTTTATCGATTCTCTCCATGATATATTCCATCTAGTCAACCCGGTAGAATCTAATGCAATGAGAGATTTATTATGTGCACGCTGGTGAATCAATAATGCCGACCTTCAATAGGTCATCACCGAGCAATTTAACCATTTCCTAGAACATTTCATGTTGTGACTTGGCGTTATCCAATTCTTCGAGAGGGAACTGCTACACACTCTTGAGCTCCTATTTGTTTGAGTTATATCCTAATAGAGAAATGTAAACTTCCCAAGCATTTCCTCACCATCCCCGAGGATCCGCCGATCGATCCAGATGATATTGTTGTGCCTTTTTCGCTAATCTTAATATATTCATTTATTTTCTCTTGACTAGGAACTTGAATGGGTTAGGTGGCAGTCACAGGAGGAGCGTTGCCCATTTTCTGCAATGCTTGTAGGAGATGTTTGTTTTGTTCTTTGAGTATCCTTTTCTCCTCTTTTTCCTCTTAGATCTTCTTGCAGAGAGCATCCATAGTAGACAAGGCTTCCTCGCAGGATTTCGATGAGGTCCCCATTGTGACTTGAGTCACCGTGAAGTCTGTGGGAGATAGATCTTCTTTTCTCTTGGTGGGATCCGTAAGCTATCTCCATGACTCTCTCCCTCGAAGTGCCTTTAGAAAAGTGAGTTATCACTTTCTACTTCTTGGTTCCCTTCTTCAGAATAATGGAGAAATCCATGGCCACAATGGGAAATTTCCTCTTATGCTGACTCAGATGGTCAGAAATCCAACCAGACTTATGGGAGTGGGAGTGGAGGAAGAAGAAGAAACGAGAGTGAGAGGGGGAGCAACTACAGAGGCCTCAGGGAAGTGTGTTGAAACACTCGGTGGTGGCATTGACAAGGAGTCCAACGCACCGCTGCTTATGGGGCCTGGAGTTACTAATGGGGAGGAGAAGGATGTGGAAATGGAAGGGATCATCATTAGGATTGAGGAAACATTGGGTGATAGATCCGCAAGAGAGGAGAAGATGGAAGAGGTGGGAGATGGAAGGGAGGAAGGGAGAGGAGAAGACACATCCATAGGGATAGATGCTTGAATGACAGAGGAGGAGAAGAAGTGGAAGAAGGGATGATGGGTACTTCAGTAGTTGCAGTTGTGATAACATCCTAGGTGGATGTATCCATTGAAACCTCTGTTGTTTCTTCTTTACCTGGAGACACCAGTTGACTACTTACTTCTCAGAAGTAGGAGGAAGGCCTTTAGGAGTTTCTTCTTGTCTGCTTGGTTTGCCCTCCTTGTCCTTTCCTTTTCCTTTTGGCACATGGGCCGTCTTGGAGGTGCTCTGCCTGAAGGAGAAGACGTGAAGTCAACTCCGAGGTATGTAAGGCCATTCTGATTGCACCAATGTTTAGTGCGCTGTAATGTAGGTTTAACCCTTTCTTGAATGGTCTTTGGCACTTTAGCTCTGTTGATCTCTCACGAATGGCCAGTTATCCCCATCTATGTCAATGTAAACTTGATCGATCAGTCTCTTTGAATTTCTTTGGGACAATGGCAACACCATAGTGGATGATCTCTTCTAGAGCCAGTTGGGAGTGATCCTTCCGCCTGATGTCTATCTCATGAGTTAGGTCTATCCAAATGTCCTCGATCTCGGGAACATGGATGGGATCAATTTTTTCCTTCGGAGGCAACTCTGATAGTCGAAGGTCGGCCTTGCTGGGAAGTTGTGCTTTAAATTCAGCAGTTCCAACTCAGCATACATCTCCCGTGCTTTGGCAAGTGTGGGCGGGTGTATCGCCAACTGTAAGGGGGAATGGAGTTCCTCCTTTCTTTCTCTTCATGCACTTTTCATGATAAGTGATTAACTACCTTGACAATTCTAGGAGGATCAGCTTTGGCCCTATGAACCTTGGCAGCTTCATTGGTTCTCCCTCGAAATTCACAGCTCTAAGGTATGTGAATGTGGGGAATTGTGTGAACAACACTCCCCATTTCTTCGTAGCAGTAATCACACTCGGGCTGGTTCGACTGTGTCTCATGTTTGGTCTCAACAGACATAATACCTCATAGAAGAAGGCATCATTTATTTTGGAGAACTGGGAGATGTTGCCTCGAGCCTTAGCTCTGGGTAGAACTCGTATATCTTGACTTGGGGCCATACCCCATTTCGAGCTAACCCTGCGAAATCCCTTTCTGACGTAGCAACATATACAACATAGGAATTCATGTAGAACTTCCCAGTTGTTAGAACTTGTTGAAGCTGCTAGGAGATGGTGTCACTGATGATTTCACCCTAGCTAAAGCATTGATCGTGTGTTCTTTCTCATGTTCTCTAGGTATCTCAACATCCATTTATGGAAATGATGGGCATCAGGGAGCCCGAATACTCTACTCAAGAATGTGATTGTATCACTCAATTCTTCATTAAAATCACTTCGGTGGATGGTTTTTGGCCATCTGACACCGGCTTCTTGTTCTTTAGATAGATTTCATTCATCATCTACATGCATTGATCTTCATTATCATCCCATGCTTTCTTGCAGTCTTCAATACTTATTTCCACATATTGTCTGTGATGAGGAATGCCCAGATCATCTCAAAGTGATGAGTCTGTGAGGTTTATGATGGTCTGTTGTTATTTATTTTCGACACATCTAGTGTCTTTGTTATAGCATCGGAAACCAACATGATAAACTCATTATTTACGGCACTCACTGGAAGCCCAGCTGCAAAGTGCAATCCACTGCCTACTAATTTGTTCATCCATGGGCCACTACTTGCCTGAGTGGTCCTTGCCTAGAAATCATCCATGTCGATATGACCCAACTCAGAGTCTCTGATGTCAAGGTCACTCTCTGCATATGAGTCAAGCATTCTAACTCTCTGGTACTTGTACTTCATTTCTTGCTCTGATTGTTTAGCTTTAGCTTTAGCTGGTTTCTTGCTTGATGAAGACATATGTGAGCTTGAGGACGGATGCTATTGTTCTGCAAGAAGAATCAAGAAGGTCCAACATAGAAGAGCCATGTCAACCATCATGTTATTCATAATGGAAGTTTGAAGAATAACAGAACACCTTCAAATGTGTGAGAAAATAGTTAAGTTTGGCTTGCAGAAGGAAGAACGAGCAATTTTAAGCCTTAGGTGCAAGGCACAAGTTCACAGCAGGTCAGCAGGGGCTTATTATTGCTAGGCGCACTTTTCTGGGATGTCAACATGCCAATTCTTGCGCTAAGTGCATTCAGGAAAGTGTCAACATGAGGAAAATTGTGCTTGGTGTTGACCTGGGAAAATTTGTGCCAAGGTAGAAAGGGTGCGGTTTGGAGAGGTGTTACATGACAAAATGCAGTGCCAAAGGGTAAAGCATAGGGCATGGATCTGAAGCATACAACATGTCATGTTGATGTTGTGGAAGTTGCACCAGCACCTCATGAAAATATGCTAAGTGCTCTTTTTGGCTAGGCGTGAAAAAGGTCGTGTTACATGGGTTTAAAGTGTGCCACAACTAGCTTTGGAATATGTAACATGAAAAAATAGTGCGCCAAGGAGTTTGACAGTTAATAGTTCATGGATTTCTTGATTTCTTGATTTGGATTTGGATTTGATGGCAAGAGAGACATTTTTGGTAAGGCAGCAAGCAGATAAGGATGGTTTTTGGTTCACTTCAGTGGCAGAGCCCTCCCGATTTGTAGATCTGGAAGGAGAGGAAAAGAGGGTTTCAACTGGGAAGTTGTGGATTTTGAATGTGTTCTTTAGATTTTAATTATTTGATAAAAATCCTAACATACTAACACAACAAAATGAAAACCACAAATGGGAGAGGAGCCACTCACCCAGATTTATAAAAGACGAAGAAAGACGTGGGTCCACAAGCTCAAAAATGGCACGCGAGGGCTGACAGGGATGGCTGACATGCAGAGAGAATAACTTTTGCAATTTTTAATTCATGAAAATGACATGTGGAAGGTTTATATTTATAGAAAAATTGCATTTATTACCTCACCAACCACTTTGGCGTGCTTTTCAGAGCGTCGACACGAGGAAAAATGTGCCTTAGCGCAATTTTATTGACGTTAACACAACATTTTCAGCGCTTAGAAAAAAGCTTAGCGCACATTTTTGGATGTCGACACAACATTTTCAGTGCCAAAGGGTGTTTAAAGGGGTGCAATGTTTCGATGTTGACATGGGCAAAGTCGCGCCGAGGAAAATGCATGGCGCAAGTTTCGTGATGTTGACATAACAATTTCGGTGCTTAAGGATTTTTAAAGGGGCACGATTTTTGGGATGTCGACATGAATGAAATGGCACCCAGTTCAAAAAGGTGCATTTTTAGGAGTGTTGACACACCAAAATCATGCCGAAGAAAAGCTAAAAATGGCTAAGTTCAAACAACTTGATTTTCGAAAGGGATTTTTGGGCCATTTCGAACGTTGTCAAACTTCCTTGGGGCCAAAATAGAATTTTTGGTATAGTTACCTGCAAATTGCCCTTGTCAATTTTGCAGATAACAAATTGCTAATAGGTATTGTCTTAAATTTTGAAGTTTGAAAACTATGGTTAGAGCCTCTCTTTCGATGGTCGTGTAGTTTTTATCTTCTAGACACATTTTCCTACTTACAAAATGAATGAGGTGATCAATTCCTCCTTATCTTGGTTGCACTAGGATTGCTCCAATTTCACTTCTTGATGAATCAAAATGTACATGAAAAATATTTGTCCAATATATAAAAACTATTATTTTCACACTAATCAACTTCGCTTCAATTACATGAATGCATTTTGGCATTCCATTTTCCATTCAAACTTTTTACCTTTTAACAATAGTTTCTCCATAGGTTTCCCAATACTAGCATATCCCCTGATAAATTTCTTGTAAAACTCGGTGTCGCCTAGAAATGCACGGACTTCTGAGGGGGTTGCAGAAGAGGTTTAGGCCAATTATAGATGCAATTTTTCTTGATCCACTTTGAAATTAATTCTTTGCATATGATGTGACCAAGTAATACACCAAAAGTTGTAAAGGAAAAAAATTCTTCAAATTTAAGGTAATTTATAATTCCCTACATCATTTTAACATCAATTGTACCTTGGATATATGCTCTTAGAGTAGGGAGAATATTACCCAATCATATAAATATCATTTTAGGAAATCATAAATGAAGTCTTTAAATCCGGTGAAAATGGATCTAGAAAATTTAGCAGAGTTTATTTTTTAACCTAAAAGACATTAGCATGTATGTGAAAACACCCAATTCGGTTACAAAAGTGGTTTTGGCCTAATCTTCTTACACAATAGGAATTTAGTGATAGTTGTTGAATCCATCTGTAATCATGACCTACTACTACTTCTAAGATTTCATATGTGAATGGCATAGGAAATGGACCGTTGTCACATGCATCATTCATGACTCTTTAATCACAAAAATCTAATTTCTACTATTTTTTTAGTTGGGTGACTACCATAATCACCCAATTTTATTTTTCTATAAGATAGATTAGACATGCTTCTATCATATGGTCCACTTGTGCCTTACCTTTGAGTTTCATGTTTGGATTTAATATATATGGTATTTTCGATAGTCTTTTATCCTCATTTTAATTCAATGTGTTTTTCTATGAGTGATGGATACACTTCTTTTAGTTTCTTAAATTTATTGGGAAACACATCTTCATAATCCCACAACAATTGCAATATTTCTAACATCTCTTTTTCCATCCAATAATATCTAATGTATCTAACTTTATTGTTTCGTTGGCCCAATGTATTCTACTCTCTTGTGCACTATTTCATTATATATCTTGGACTTTCCCTTTTTTGGGTGTATGATAGAAGCTTAGACCTTTATTTTTCTTATAAATTTAAATTACACAGATGTTATTCTTCTTTATTAAATAGTTATTTCTATGCAATTATATGTTCCAAAATACATTTTCCAAAATGTGCATCCCGCTACGTTATAAGTAGGTGTATCCTTTACAAAAATGATTTGACGGCCTCCTCCTCTAGTGTCTTAAAACTCTAGAGGCTCATTTAGATATCCAAGAATTCCATGATTGTATCTATGGTGGACACTTCAATGGTTTATTTTTGCTAAACGGATCCTACACATGGGCTACTATTGGCCTACGCTTAATCAAGATTGTTTTGACTATGTTAATAAGTGCATCAAATTCCAACAACACTCCAATATTACGCACATCCCTAGTTACACTCTCAAACCAACTCAAGATATTTATCTTTTTTTTCACAATAAGGGTTAGAACTCATTGGCATTATTAACCCTCATTCATAACAAAGACACAATTCCATCATTACAATAACTGAATATTTTACAAAATGGGTGGAAGAAATCCTCTTATCTCCACTAAAGCAGATAAAATCATCAAATTCATCCATCATCACATTATCTATGTTACTTTGGTATACCTCATAAAATCATCACAGATAATGGTAAATCATTCAAAAATAATAAATTTCAAAAAAATTTATGACACTTACAACATCAAACTAAACTTTTCCACACTTTACTATCCAAAAGCTAATAACCAAGCTGAAGCATCCAATAAAACTATCAACAAAATCCTTACCAAAACCATTAATCATGATGGTAGAGATTAGCATCTCCAAATCCCATTTACATTATGGGCATATCATATTAGCTTAGAAACCCCTACGGGTGTTACATCATTCTCCTTAGTATATGGCAAAAAATATATTCTTCCTCTCAAAAGTCATATCCTATCCTTACACGTTTCTCTTAAATATTTCATCCTTAAGAATATTATCATCAAGAACTCTTATCACAAATAGAAATATTAGACGAGCATTATCTAAATACCCTATAACATATCAACATTTATCAAGAATGAATCAAAATATCATATAACAAACATCTCAAACAATGTGACTTCAACATTGGTGATCTTGTTCTCAAATAAAATCAACATGTCACTAACATGGAAAAGAGTAAATGTGGGAAGTTTTCTCCTAACTAGCTTGGACCATATATTATCACTCATAAATATGGGTCTAGAGCTTATCATTTAGCCTCCTTGATATTAAAACTAAAAAGAAACCTCTTAATGCCATGCGCTTGTGGTTTTTATTGTTAACATATCAACTCATGAGACCTTAATCAAACTAAGACCTCCCTCCATCAACCCACACATTCCCTCACTCTCTTAATTATTTGGAATTATGTGGTCCTTCGAAAAAATGCCTCTTATGACCTTAAAAATGGGAACCTCTGGCTCTACTCATAACATATTCCACACAAGACATGTTCCCCTACTTACAATTAGGGAACCCCACAATCATTACTCACACACTATCTCAATCTACCCTATTAATGACATGATAAAGGATATACTTATAGCTTGTACTTTTACTTATCCCCTTATAAATGGTTACCCATGCTCACCCTTAACTCCAAATATCAAAATATATACGGGATGGACATAATAAAAATATGGACCGATCCTTGAAGGACGACATTATCAGTACAAAGAAATAATTACAATCAAATAAAGTTGTATACCACTCCCTCAAAGGATGGCTACCATAAAATAAAAAGTCAATAAAATTATAGACCACTCCCTCGAAGGATGACTACCTAATCAAAATACATATATAGTTTCAAAAAGGTATTTCCACATCAATCACCCCATATATCAAAATTGAAAAATCAATCATCCTAGAAAGCTTCCTATATCGATAGAATTTCCCAAAAACAAGAATCTTCCCGCATCTATCAACTTTCCCATAAAATTTAATCTTCCTATATCGATCATCTATTTCAATATATAATAAAGCTAGGGAAAAACCTCAAAACCATAAATAAGGACTTGTTTCCTCATGCTTGTTACATACAAACTTTTTCCATGTCAAAAAGGGTCTACACAATTGTCTCACATCAATCTATGATCCTAGTATGACTAACCATTGTGAGTCATATGTTAACATTAATTACCAGTTGTATATGTAATGTCATGCATATAAACAATTTACCATCACATGTTATATATATGCTAGGTACATTAAGGAATAAAACATCCCACATCATGTTTTTATCCATCGTATAGTGCATTAGTCATACAACAAGTTCATCATTTTTCACAACCATATCTAAGAACATCAAAATCATATATATATATATATATATATATATATATATATATCTGTGTGTGTGTGTGTGTGTGTGTGTGTGTGTGTGATATATATATATATATATATATGTGTGTGTGTGTGTGTGTGTGTGTGTGTGATATATATATATATATGTGTGTGTGTGTGTGTGTGTGTGTGTGTGTGTGTGTGTGTGTGTGTGTGTGTGTGTGTGTGTGTGTGTGTTTTTGTGTGTGTATACATCATCAAGAGCTTGAAAAGATCCTCATCAAAATGTCTCAAATATAGACCTATAAAACTATGTAGTGAATCGTAAGCATGTCAATAAGATGTTCCCTCCAAAATACTCCCTAATCGCCATCATGATCTCTAGATGGTTCCTCACCTGACCCTTGAGGTCGCCTCTTGCTCATAGCGCTCACCGATGGAACTCATCATTGCTGCCAAGTGCTTACCATATCTAGGCTCATCTCGGAATCATCCACTTAAGATATCCTTTTAATAGTGTAAATCATCACCCAATGCCTAATAATGAACTATACTCACACTACTAGGAGGCCACATCTATCCACTTACATGTTCCATAGTCACCTCAAGATTTGCTCCCGATATAGATCTACCAGTCACCCTAAAATCCCATCGTAAGGTATATCATTCATGAAGTTATCTATCTATGTCCACCCTCAACTAAGTAAGATCCCCTACATCATCGTGATATGTTGGATCATCCCATATCTCTCTCGTCATAATAGAATCACAAGCCATTATAACACTATCTCACTCAACAATCAAACTCGGACCGCTCAATCAACCATATGGACCTCTCCACCTCCGGACTTTCCACATTCACCTCTAGAAAAATATCTCCATCATCCCCTCATTCCCCTCAATACAACCCTCTTTTGGAACCTCTACAAATGATCATACTCACCACTCAAACCCATCCACATAACCCTACCACCAAGTACAATATGACTCAGTAACCTCAACATCATCCACACTTGCTACCACCCCTAATGCATTAGTCCGAACCCCCACTCCCTCCTCATATACCATCTCAAATTTCTCCCGTACCACTAGTAGTGACACATCTATGTCCCCATCATCACGCATGTAAGTAATACTCGCTCATTCATATCCTATATCAATCAAAACTGTCACCACATGCAACTAAATCTGATCAAATCATAATGTCTCATGCTCACCAAACCCACACCCACATCTCTTAGTGATTTGCCCGCATCTCTCCCTCTACCTCCGGCCACTTTGGGAAACTAGTGTATGGCCTCCACACTACATCCTCACCTAAAATCCTGCTAGGAGATTTTTGTAATGTTCCTCACCCTCATAAGCCATGTTATTGCAAAATCATATTTCCATCTCATAAAACCAACATGATAGTGTAAAGTAACCCATAAATCCCATGGAGATTCTCTTCTTCAAGCCACTACAATGTGCTCATATGCCCAACACTCTAACAAAAATAAACTTCAACCCCAAATCTCTTCCCTATCCTTTAATCCCATAACTCTATATAGGTCTAATCAGTAAGGAAGGACCCCAAGAAAATATAATTTTGTGCTCCAAAATCCCCACTACTCCATTTAACATCTAGGAAAACCTACACCCCACCGAATCTAATCCCAATCATCATCATCATGGTCCCTGTAGCCCGACCCTCCTCATCATCACTATAAAATGAACCATATGAAAAACACCTAGATGAATATATAACATCTATGGAATCATCTCCATAAATGTGTTGCATAGCAACACCTCTTCATGCCTCATCTATAAGGTACACTTTCTCACCCCGCATTGGTAGATGCATGATCCCGTGAATATCCTCCAATGTGATGGTCATATCACCTATCTGTAACCAAAAATGCTAGTGACATGATCCCATCTCTCCAAAATATCCAACAACAAACCCATATCCCTATGGATACACCTATAATGATGCATCCCTCCCAAACCCACCTCCTCCAAATGACTCCAATCTTCCTCTCGACAACTAATCTCGAACACTCTTCAAAATATCTCGAGATCCGATCTCATGTGGTCAATCGGTCTCTCGCCTACATCCATGGAACAAAAAAAAAAAAGCGTATTAGACACAAAATCCATCAACATTACTCAAACCAACTTTAAATCTACCATTATCTTGCAAAATCAATTTAATCACTAGTGATTCTAATAAGGAGATCTATTAAAATTGTATTCCGATTTTAAGAATTTTCAGCACTTTTATATGAAATCACCAATAATTTTATACAAAATCACCAAAGTGATTTCATCACAAATCCAAATGGTCTAAATTACCTCAAATGAGGATTTTATATTCAAATTATTTTCTCATGCCCCAATCATCGTGATCTTCATCAATCATCAATGATTTTACAAATTGTTAGTGATCCATCTTTATATATTCAAAATATCCTTGGTGGATACACAAAAATTTTGAAACCCCGATCTTGACCATAATCCTTGTTTTCATTATTCGATGTATGCCTTTGACTTGTTCAAGTGGTTTCACAACTCGACATATCAACATAATAAGTTCCCTTTGGACCCTCTCCCCCATAGTCATATTTCCACAGAAATCATGTGTCAGGTGCCGACATTATCATCACCCCCTGAGGTCGTACAATGTCCCATACCATTTTCTTTCAAGATCACTATCCATTTTGAATACATATCCTTTCTCTAACATGGTCATTTTCAGATCTTAAACAGGTTCTCGAACATCCTTAATCAATTTTCAAAATCAAACATCTAAAATGAATCTCTTCAACCCAATGACCCACTTTATCAGTCATAGGTTTGAGGGGGAACACAATATCCTTAGCCTAAAATCAGGGCATGCATGCATTACTTTTTGTCTCGCATCTCGTACTTATAAACCGCTCAACAAAAAGGAGAAAATGTAGACACTAGTTTTTCAGCATCCTAGGTGACCTACCCACACAACTTATATTCACATATAAATCACTATATCTAAGTCTTAATTCATAATTCACCCTCGTAACATATATTATATCCCCATAAATACTCATCTACCCCATCTCAAACCTCCTAAACCACCTAAATATATTTTATCCTAGTAAGGCCAAAACCTCCACAACCTCCCAACCTCCTCAACACACTCCCTTTTGTCTTGTTTTCCCCTCAAACCTGAAACTCACCATTTTGGAAGTGGTTTTAACCAATTTCAATTGTGTTCCTAATTTTCTCATATCACCAATGATTCTAACTAATCACAAATGATTCTATATAAACTCACCAACCTTCCTTAAAGTGGATCCTTGCCACTACAATGAATCTCTAGTGATTTAGACACTAAATACAACATCGTTAGCAACATATTAACATCCCTACTTCCATATTAAGCCTATGGGAAGCTCACAATGCCATACTATCTTCCCCGCATCATTATCTTTTGTATCCCACTTCATAAATAAGGTCTTTTTCTTCTTTACACATTCCATTATGTTTACGCGTCCCCTCTAAGAATAATTCAATCATAGAAATAAGAATCTCAAATATTAATTATTATTTGTTAGATTTGGTCATTTCTACAATGATCACTAGTGATCCCCTTGAATCTCCAATGATTATTGTGAATCGTCCATGATTCCTTTGAATCACCCACTATTCATTTCTTCATATCCTTCTTGTCATATATTGCACATTTTTAATCGTTATTAGAATATAATTTCTTCTAATTACTAGATTTCAAGTGTCTTATGTATGTAAATTAATTTTCGATGTGAAACACATCCCATCACTAGCATTTATGACCTTTCGATCATCTCCCAAACCTCTGTTTGGGATCAATACAACATCGTACAAGAGTTGATTCTCTCGCATCATCATCCCGACATCAATCTCGATGACATTGAGGATCAGTTGAAAATAATTTGAGAAGTATAAGATGTCACCAAGAAAGAGTGGATATTTTATTTAGAAGAAATTTATCTTTCCGCAAATATATACTAGGTCATCTACTACATGTATCACGTTCTTCCTATCCCTATGGAAGATTGATTTTGTTTCAACATTATACTATCTAAAAATCGTAATTTATTTTACCGCATCTTGTTTAGGTTCATCATTTATTACATGATTATATAAAATGAGTTGACACCCATCAAAGGAATCCCTTTAGTTCCCAGGATTGGCCTTTTCCAAGAAACTCTTCATCATATTATATAATATCTCTCTTTTCCGCTTATATTTTTGTGTGGGTTCTCTCATTTGTTGGAAGGAGTCTTTTGTGCCCTTTTATATCCATACATCTTGACATTATTCGATGCATGTATCATTGAATATTGATTTCCTTTTACTTTTTGGTGATTTGTTCTATATAATAACAACAAATCAAAATCTACCATAAATATTTTTCACAACTTGTTAGTTATTATAAATTTTACTTTGGCCTCTTCTCTTACTTCTACCAACTTTACCACTCTATAATCCTGATGATTATGACATCATAGTGTTCTAACTCTAGCCTATGAGCTAACTCAAGGAATAAGAGTTCTAGTGAGATTGGAATCCCAACCTCTTTTTCATATATAAGCATTGTAAAGGGAATTACTAATATACTTCTTCGGTTCTTTTGTTATGAAAATGTGCAACATGAAAAATTCAAACTTTTAAGCATAACAACTAAGCCAAACTTGAGATATTTACTCTTGAGTCTTCCAAAATCCCTCTCTTGGTCGGGTTTGTCTCGCTATCTCATGTTTGTATTGAACTTACAGGTACTTCCAAGATGATGAAACATCATGTACAATTGTTTGAAAGGTCGTAACAAGGTCATCCATCTCATTTGGTGAAGTTCTTCTAAGGGCTAGCTCTCCAATAGATTGGAAAGGAAAATTTCAGATGTTTCAAGGTAGGTATACACCCCTCCGGAGGGTTTCAAGATCTCATAATCATCTCAAGTGGTATTTAAGATTAACGAACATGTTGGAACTGATTTAGGAAATTTTAGGAAAGTTTTGGAGGTTTAGGGACAAACAATGCAACATCGGTTTTTTCACGTGTAAGGAGTAAACAATCAAAACAGGGACCCTATCTTCCAATGAGGATTGTGGGAGTTTTGTAATGAATTAGAAAGGAAAAAAATAGTCATTGTAAATGTTTAATATTTTTATACATGATGTAATCATAACATATTTCACAACACCCGATGACTTCTCATGATGGTACTTAGTTTTAGCAAACACACCTGTTTTCCTCAAGAAAAAGGGGAACATTTATGAAAATGAAAGAATAATAGACTCTAAAATCTATCCCATTGTTATTTTAATTCTCTTTTGATTCAAAATCATATAAGGTTTTATGGGAAAATTCCTTCTAGAGCTCCAAGAATCATCTCTTCAAGTTGCTTCTCTTGCAGTATATTTCTTACGCTTAGCCAATTTTTCAAAGGGAAACGTGTCAACTCTAGGTTGAGTTAATATTTTGTGTCCTCATGCCGCCATTACCCTATAAAAGGTAATCATAAAATATTTCACAACACCTGATGGCTTCTCATGGCAACTCAATTTTGGCAGACACACCTTGTTGTCCTAAAGAAAAAGGGGCCAATTTTTTAAGATGAAAGAATAATTGGACTCTAAAACCTATTCAATTTTTCTTTTCATTCTCTTTTGAGTCAAAATAATATAATTTTTAATTGGAAAATTCCTTCTGAGCTCAAGGAATTGTCTCTTTATGTTTTCTCTCTTATAGGTATGTTTCTTGCAGTTGGCCAATTTTTCAAAAGGAAACATGTCACCTCTAGGTTGAGGCACACTATTGTGTCCCTAATGTCTCCATTACTAAGGATACAGATGAAACAAAACATTTCCCCTCCTCATCTCTTCCTCCAGGTTCTCCACATGACCAAATAAAGCACTCCGGAGGGCTTATTTTTCCTAGCTCACCGTCCCCATCTTGCATCCACATTATGCCACACGACATCATCTCATGAGGGAAAAAAATTATGTCCCTCTTATCACCATTCTCAAGGGTACATATGGGACAAAAAAACGTTCCCTTATATAGCCCTCTCAAGGTTCCTCACCTGCCCAAAGTTCAGCCCCGAGTGCTTAAATAATGTTTTCTTCATCTTCCTCTCACTCCACCACAACATGACAAGTGAAAAAATATCCTTGAGGAACATTTTATTTCACCTCTCAGATTCATTCCCAAGGGTATCAAGGGGAAAAAAAATTCCCCATGCCAATCCAATCGACCCTAGTTTCAACCCAACATGCTTTCTCTCACTCGTCGTCAAAGTTACAGATAATCGATGATGCAAGAAAGTTGTAAAAACTCATTTTTGAATAAATGTTTAGCATCCTTCATCAATAATCAATTAATTCACATGAAAAATATTTAAGCATCCATTAATTTATTCCATGACACAATAGTGAAATGGAAGTGAGGTTCATCTTCACTTCCTAGGGATCTGATAGGTATAATCACTTGAAAATTAGAGGACCGTATTTTCATCGCATCTTGCTAGTTTTCGTGCCATAAAGTCCCTGTTTCTTAGGGATATTGAGGAATGTATTTTTCATCAGTATTATTCCCTCTTCAAATGATTTTTCAATTCCTCAAGATCCGGTGGGTGAAATCATTTTAAGCTTGGAGCAAAGGATCTTTAAAAAATTAGTTTTATCTCGAACCACTTTTCGTACGATGAAGTTGTTGGCCATGTGTTATCATTAATATCAAAGAGAGATGTTGTAATAATTTTCATTAATTACATTGATGTCAAAATATGTAGATAACATGAAGGTTGATTAGTAGTGTTAAGCCAAGGTGATTCTTGTTGGTCTTGCATGGTGGTTCATGGTGCCTTGAGTCAGTTTGAGGGCTTGTAGAGGTGATGGAGTGTTTTAGTGATTCTTTGATGTTTTCATGGAGTTTTATAAACATCATTATATGTTTAAGAGGTATCCAAGGTGATGAGGTGGTCATATTTAGTAAAGTAAGCATGTTCAAGGTGTTTATTCTACAGTGCCTAGTGATCATAATGCGGTATGACATGGTGAAATTAAGCACATAGAAGTTGTGTGAGCATAGTAAGTGTTAGTGCAAATTCCAAAGACTACCCAGATGAGTTATGGATCTACTTTTCTAATGCAAACTCATATGGTGTGAATGCACAACATTGAGTTTTCTCCAAGTTATGGGACCTTACAAGGTGAGAAAACTCTCCAGATTGAAGTTGGTTCTTACTCCTCTATTTAGGTGTATTAATGCAATCTTTATAGAGGTTATGATTCAAAATTCTTACTCTAAAATTACCAAGGGGACAGGTTGAGAGAAAACAAGGAAATGAAAACAAAACTAAGAAAAACAGAGAGGTGATACACCAAAGGAGTGTTGAACTCCTTGCTTTGCAAAAATAGACACAGATCATGAAGATACAACAACAAAACATGCACAAATTTTCCAAAATACAAAGAAAGATCATAAGGAAACAAACCAATGCAAGAGAGGATTGGAAAATCAATCACAAAACATGTATTGTTAGTTCCAGAATTGATACAATACATTGCAGATAACAAAGAAGGAAAAAACATGTTACAATCTCCATGGGAGGTCTGAAAATCCTTCAAATCCACCTGCTAAGGATAAATGAAGAGCTTGCAAGAGCAAGAACATCCAACCCTTTACAAATGAGCCAAAACGGCTTTTTATCACAAGTAAAATAGAGAAAAGGTAAAAAACGTGGGCAAATCGATTTGGGACTTCAACCACTAACAAGATTCATCTAATGGGCCTAAAATGATGGGTTTCCACAAAAATCCCATACTTTGAAGTACATTGCCTTACAGAGCAAAAAAAAGGTCCATACTTCATTAATTTTGGTGGTTGAAATCATTTTCTCTGTGTTTTTGCATGCGAGACATTTTCCTATTTTTCTCCTAAAAATCTCCATAAAAATACAAACTTGAAACCTCCATCGTGTAGATAATTTCACCAGCTTTCCAATGATATAAAAAACGTGAAAATCCGAGCTCTGGATCAAAAGTTATACCCCCTCTGAATATATAGGGAAAAATAGGACAAAAATGGATCAAGCGGGCCGAAAACTTTAAAATTTTCCCTTTTTTAGAATTTGGGAAAATTTCCCCAAAAATCCCCATGCCCCACCACTCTACTACCACATGGCACCTCCTCATTGGTCGATGGGATCGCGGGCCCAAACCTACCTTTCGCCCCTTTGATTTTCCATTGGGAAAATTTCCCAACTTTTTTCCCATGCTTCCGCTATCCCTCGGTGACACGTGTCACCCTCTGATTGGTTGGTGGGGATGCGCTTCCAATTTTTCCTTTGCACATTTTACAATTTTGGCAAAAATGCCCAATTCTCCCCATGCCCCCAACCTCCACCAAAAATAGGACACGTGGCACGTTTCTATTGGTTCACGGGCCTTCGGGCTTCTTTTTTTTTACCCTTCGCGCCCCGCCAAGCCCTTTGGAAAATTTCTAACTTCACTCCACTCCCGGCTTCCGCTAGCCATGTGGCACATTTCTATTGATTCGCAGGCTTTCGGGCCTCTTTTTTCCCTTCATACCCCTATCGAGCCCTTTGGAAAATTTCCTAACTTCGCTCCACTCCCCAACTTCCACCGCCATGTGGCACATTTCTATTGGTCCGCAGCCTTCGCTCAGGAAAATTTCCCTCAAAAACTCTATCAAGCCATAGCTTGATAAATACAAGGAGTTATGAGGAAAATTTACCTTTCTAGGAAAGGTGAGGAAAAATCCTACTGATGGGATCATTTCCAATCTTTGAGTCCTCAAAGCATGCCAAAAATTCATTTAAATGCCAGCAAAGGAGAAGAAGGAGGAGTTAGCCAAAATGAGCATGGGGCTTATTTTGATAACAATTTGGCAACTCAAAGGGGTCATCTTCCTACTAGATGAATGATCAAGTAGCCTTTAAAGGATCCATTGGGCATGGAGTCATGATTAGTGGCCTATAAACTGATCTAAACTTTGAAAGCTTCCTCTATGAGCCACTTGGAAACCCATTGAACCTAGAGTTGTTTTCACCAAAATGCCACTTGCAATGAATGCACAAGAGAAAACCAAGCACACCCAAAACTATGTACAAAATTGGAAATCATACGTACTGCCCCAAATGGGATATGCAGAGTGTGCACAAGCACTTATTTTGTTGAAAGAAAACCTACCTACTCTACTTTAATCGGAAGTAAAGGTGAGCTAAACAAACCCTCGCAATCGGTTGTGCAAAATAGCTTCCTTTCTTCAAAATGGGCAGCCATGCAATTGATTTGGAGCTGATCATGGCTGCTTGGATGAGTGGAAAATCACCAAGAAGCTAGTCTTCTACCCAAATCAACAAGTTGTCAACTAAAAACAAATCCAATACCTCTTTCGCTTAATTGCTTTGCATTTGGGTTGAAGAGGTATGGCAACTGATCCTTGGTACTTTGTAGCTCATCCTCATGCTTAGAAGTAAGCATGACTAGTTGTGGCTTTTCCTTTGGCTCCAATGAAGCCAAATTCCTTATTGGGAAAGGTTTTATCCGTTTGATATGCCCATAGCTCTAATTTTCAACTCCAAAAATGGAGTCCTCTTGTAGACCTTCTTGGATGAATGATGTGGAAGAAATGATGAAGTTCATCTGTTGTTCTCCTTCCTTCATGGCAGCATGGAACTCTTCTATAATATGCAGCTCCTCATTATTGATTGCAACATCCAATGAAGTTTCCTTTGCATTATTGTTACCTATTGCAATACATTGTTGGCTTTGGAGTTCCTCCATTGTAGCTTTTGGAAGATCAAATTCTTCCAACTTTGATTCAAGAGGCATTGCCTCTTGCTCACAATTTGGACCTGTTTTGTTCACCTCCATAATGGCTCCATCAATCAAATCAGCCCCTTCAAATGAAAGCAAAAATGTATCAATAATGCTTCCTTCTTCTACTTGTTGTAAAAATTGACTTGATCTCATCCATTTGCTCCTCTTCAATGGGATTTGGAGCTGGTTTTTCTTCCTCTTCTGCTTGAAGACCATCTTGCTCTTGATTAAACTCTTCCTCTAGCATGAAGTTTGTCAAATCAAACTCTTCAATCTGCTGCTCTAGAGGACAATTTGGGGCTGCAAGATCTCTTTTAGAGCTTTCCTCCTCCAAGGCTGATTGTGCAACTTCTATTGGATCAGCATTCTCTTTGGGAAAAGTGCCAACATGGACACTCAACTCATCACAAACAAGTTGTTGTTTTTCTTGCTTCACTGTTGTTATAAAATCAGCCTTGTTTTCCACTTGTTCTCCAACTCCAACCTCTTCTGTAGGCTTAACCAGCAAGGGGATATTCTCAATTCCATATCTAAGAGCCAAACTTACTAAGCTCTTAATCATTCCTTCTTTTCTTGGCTCTTTCTCTTGCTTGTCCTTCATGACTGATTTTTGCAATTTCTTCTTCCCCACATGGAATTGGGAATGCAAGGGGAGGGGTGGGTTGTAACTCAATTGATTTGGAAATTATTCTTGGTGGTGGAGGAGATGAAACCTCTTGTTTCTTTGGAGGAGAGGGTATTTCATTTAGCTCTTGTGGAGGGGATGATTGTTTGGAAGGGAAAAGGACAGAAGAATTGAGATGGGGTGGAAGACTAGGGGATGGAGAAATGGAATTAAATCTTGGGGCAGCATTGACTAGATTTAGAATTTGGCATTCCAAATGAGATGGTGCTGCTTGAGGAATGGAAAGAGAAAAACCTAGATGATGGTGTAGAACTTACCCATTGACAAGGTTGTTCAACACCAAGTTTATAGGCCTCTATCTCTGTTGTCCATTGTGCAAGTTGGGGCAACATCTCCATCATGAAGTCCAACTTCTCCTAAGGCATGAAGTGTCTTGGAAAAGGGCCTCCCCATGGACAAGGAGTCCTATAACCAATTTTGAAAGCCTTCATTTGAGTTGTTGCTCTTGATTGCACCATTTTTGCCTCCATCTTTTGGATTTTCTCCACAAAATCAGCATCTTCCATTTGATTTTCTTCATTGCATGCGTACCCTTGCTCTTGATATGCTTCACAACCAAATTGATTTTGGTATTTCTCATATGGGTAAGCATGCTAACCTTGAATTTGATCAAAATGCTGATTTGGAGGATTTATAAAACATGTTGGAGGTGGAACATACTGCTCTTTGTAAATGTGAATTCCATGATGGAAATGAAGTCATGATTGCAAAACTTCATGGAATGAAAGAAGATGGAAGAGATGGAAAGAAGAATGGATGAAAATGGATGGAAAACAAGTCTACAACTCAAAGAATGAGTTATTTACTAGATGGAGTCACCAGATGTGTTTTTGAAAATGCCTCCAAAGGAAGAATCCTTAACAGGAACACACCAACCTATCAAAAATAAAGTGGAAGACCTCTAAGGTCCCACCAGGTGTGCCAAAACTATTAGTGCAAATTCACAACACCCCTAGATGAGTTATGGATCTACTTTTCTAAGGAAAACTCATCTAGTGTGAATGCACAACATTGAGTTTTCTCCAAGGTGTGGGACCTTACAAGGTGAGAAAACTCTCCAGATTAAAGCTGGTTCTTACTCCTCTGTTTAGGTGTATACATGTAATCTTTGCAGAGGTTCTAATTCAAAATTCTTACTCTAAAATTACCAAGGGGACAGGGTTGAGAGAAAACAAGGAAATGAAAACAAAACTAAGCAAAACAGAGAGGTGATACACCAAAGGAGTGTTGAACTCCTTGCTTTGCAAAAATAGACACAAATCATGAAGATACAATAATAAAACCATGCACAAATTTTCCAAAATACAAAGAAAGATCATAAGGAAACAAACCAATGCAAGAGAGGATTGGAAAATCAATCACAAAACATGTATTGTCAGTTCCAGAATTGATACAATACATTACAGATAACAAAGAAGGCAAAAACGTGTTACAATCTCCATGGGAGGTCTGAAACTCCTTCAAATCCACCTGCTAAGGAGAAATGAAGAGCTTGCAAGAGCAAGAACATCCAACCCTTTACAAATGAGCCAAAACTAGCTTTTTATCATGAGTAGAATGGAAGAAAAGGTAAAAAATGTGGGAAAATCGATTTGGGACTTCAACCACTAACAAGATTCATCCAATGGCCTGCAAAATGATGGGTTTCCATAAAAAATCCCATACTTCAAAGTACATTGCCTTACAGAGCAAAACAGAGGTCCATACTTCATTAATTTTGGTGGTTGGAGTCATTTTCTATGTTTTTTACATGCCAGATATGTTTTCCTATTTTTCTCCCACAAATCTCCATCAAAATACAAAATTGAACCCTCCATCGTGTAGATAATTTCACCAGCTTTCCAATGATATAAAAAACGTGAAAATATGAGCTTTTGATCAAAATTTATGCCCCTCTGAAGATTTAGGGAAAAAATAGGGAAAAATGGATTGGTGGGCCGAAACTTTAAAATTTTCCCTTTTTTGAATTTGGAAAATTTTTCCCAAAATCCCGTGCCTCGCCGCTCTTACGCCACATGGCGCCTCCTCATTGGTCAATGGGATCATGGGCCCAAACCTACCTTTCACCCCTTTGATTTTCCATTGGGAAAATTTCCCAACTTTTCCCCACGCTCCACTGTCTCGATGACACGTGTCACCCTCTGATTGGTTGGTGGGGATGCGCTTCCAATTTTTCCTTTGTGCATTTTGCAATTTTGGCAAAATGCCCAATTCTCCCCGTGCCCCCGACCTCTGCCAAAAATATGACATGTGGCACATTTCTATTGGTTCACGAGCCTTCGGGCCTCTTTTTCCTTCGCACTTTTGAGTCCTTTGGCAAATTTCCTAACTTCACTCCACTTCCCCAACTTCTGCTGCCACGTGGCACATTTCTATTCGTCGCGGGCCTACTTCAAGGAAAATTTCCCCATAAAACTCTACCAAGCCATAACTAGAGAAATACAAGGAGTTAGGAGGAAAACTTTACCTTTCTAGAAAGGTGAGGAAAATCCTACTAATGGGATCATTTCCAGGATCTTTTGAGTCCCCAAGCATGCCAAAATTCATTTAAGTGCCAGAAAGGAGATGGAGGAGGAGTTAGCCAAAATGAGCATGGGGCTTATTTAGGATAATAGTAAGAGCAAGGAAAGAATTAATATGATGTTTTGGGACACTCATAAGTGTCTTAGAGTGCAGTACAAGGTTAATACATGGTTTCTAGGTATATCTTAGATATAATCCTTGAGAAAGAATGACCAAATGAGATGAGATGATCATATATTGAGCTAGGTATGAAAATATGAGCATTGCGAGAATGTTTGAAATAATTATATGATGGTGTGGTCTGAATTTTAGGTCCAGGTGAGTAAAATTTGTGAGATATTGCACTTTTACCAAAACTGTGTTCCAAAAGGTGAAATTTTGAGCTAAAATTTGACCTTTCTAATGCTCATTGGAGAGTATGTGATTTGCACGGGGATCCAAGATCTTGGGGATAGTTTAAAAGGTATATCATTAAGATTTTACAAGTGGAACGAGGTTGTTTTATTGTCACATTTTTATGAACAATCCTTAAGAGGTTAAACTAGTTTTGAACCCTCTTAAAACCCTAAATTTGAGTAATGACTTGGGAGAAATCACTTGTAGTGATCCAAAATTTATTATTTTTGTAAATGTGATGATTGGAAGTTGTATAGAGCACTTCCATATTTCTTTTGATATAATTTATAGGTTGTGATAGTATTTTGGACCCATTTAAAAATTCTTGTTTCAAGATTTTTATTTTGTGGAAAAGTTCTCCATTGAACCTATTAAATAATTTAGCATTTATGAAAGCATGGTAGTTGTTATTCATTTCCATGTCAATGGTTTTAGATCAAGTTTTATCTTTTAGGAGGTCAAGTGTGCCTATTTTTAGGATTGTGCTTTAGGCGCTTTTGGGTAGTTTGGATCAGTTTGGGTTTAGGGAGGTTTTGCAGTCCTAAAATCAGGTTTTTGGTAGTATGAGAACTTTTTATGTATTTTGGATTAATATATTTATAATGGTATATCACACTTTAGTTTTTTATGATTATTTGAGGAATTTATGGCATGTTCTCTGAAGGCTAATTTTTAGATTGTTTGGTTGTGCATGGTCTCAAGTAGGTTTCATGGCTTGAGATGTCGTTCCAGGTGTGTTTCATGATTTTAAGAGTTTTTTAAAGCTTAGAAAACATGTCTAAGTGTGTTCCATGCTTTGTTGAAGTTTTTTCTCTATAACATTCCATGTTTGGCAAATTTCTTGTGTTGGTGTTTTAGGGCTTTTTGAGTCCTAATGGAGGCCTAGATGGTTCTAGGTGATGGTGGTGACCTATATGGTCCTATGAGTGATGTTTTAACATTTATATTATGTTTTGAGTAGTTTTTTTAATTTTTATTTCTGACCCAAGTGAAATGTAATGAAAAACATGTATAAAGGCAAGTTAGAAGGCTCATTTGAGCTAGTTGTGAGAGTGGGAGAAAAGTGTGACTTAGAGGGTATTTTGAAGGAGATGAAGAAGATATTTATGACCTTTTTGATAGGGAAATTAAGATGTGATGTTTTTATAAAGAGAGATCAGGTATGTGTTAGCTAGGGCAGATGAAATCATCTTGAAGGGAGATGTTTTGGGCATGAAGGTTGCTAGAGCGATTTTAAGGAAGATAGAGGAGAAGAGTGAGATTCATAGAGTCATCATCAGTTGTTTCAAAAAACATTCATAGATGGAATTCATTTTAGATGGATTTGGTTTGTGATGAGTTATCTAGCGGGTTGGTGCCTCCTAGTAGGGTTTTTCTCTAATAAACTAGGGTTTGGTGCTCTTTGTGGGGTTGGTGCCTCACTAAATCTAGGGTTGGTGCTCCTTATAGGGTTGGTGCCTCACTAAATAAATATTTTTGTTGTGTAATATACACATGAATAATTTATTTTTCTTCCCCTTGAGGGTTTCCCACTTACATATTGTGTCCATGTGTTGATGTGTTCTTCTTTGCTTAGTTTTGGTTATCTTTTTGAATACATGGTTAAGTTGAATGAAATGGTTAATGAATGTAAATTTTAAAGTGAATGAAATTTTTATTTCTCACTGATTTACCCCCATTGATTTTGCTTCCAAAATTGGTATCGAGCTAGGTCCTCTTAAGCAAGTTTAACAACTTGGAGGATATCTTTGAAGCACATGTATGGTAGGAAGTCAAGTTCAAGATGGAAAGACACCCTTGTTCATAATGAGAAGTTTCTTGAAACCCTTGGGGTTTGATATATGGTAGTCTTTCCTTGATATTTACACTCCCACCACTAAGTTTCCAACTGATACAACTAAAAAAAGACTTATGAAGATGACAAAGTAGGCCTTAGTACAGATCCTGAAAGGATGTTTCTCTAAAGGAGAAGATGAAGGTGTTGAAGATGACCTAGGAGAAAATTTTGAAAGTTTCCCATATATGATTAAACCTATAAAGGTAGAGGAAGAGTGTTATAAATCCCTAATCATGAAGACAAGCTATGAAGAGATCAAAGAGAACCCTAAATCAAAGATGACTAGCTATGAGAAACAACTTAGTATGGTTAAGGTATGGAAAAATGAAAGTGATGTATCAAATAGTGATCATAAGCGTGAAGAAGTATTCATCCAGCTAAAGAAGCTATTGGAGGGTGTTATCACTAATACACCATTAAGGAATAAGAGAAGGAAAGGTATTCACCATCTAAGGTATGCGATATAATTAAGTGATTATCATTTCTTCTACAAGAAATATAGACATAGGACTATGAATAAGTCAAGAATCTGGGTCAAGGTACAATAGTGTTGATAGAGCTTATTAGAGATTTGGTTGATAATTGAAGGTCTACAGATAATTAAGACTTATGGTGAACCATGAATTCTTTGAGTGAATAAGATTTATTTTGGTATATATGGATGCTATCAAGTAGGTGTATTGTGTAAGGTCTATTAAGATGTTGCAAGAGTATCAAAAAGGTATGCTTATTATTATATCTATTCAACATGTGTGGAAGTTAAAATTATATACCGTACAAAAGATGTTGTAGTATATCATATTGAAGTAAGGCATAAATGGAGATGAGAAGTATGAGTTGTAATGTCTCAAACCTAAAGAAGAAGTGTTATCATACATATATCCATATGAAACTCAAACGAGGTATGTCTTAACTTGTCTTATGAAGTTATGGTGTAAATAAAGTGCATCATGGAAGTATGCTCCTAGGAGATGTTAATTAAGAGAAAATGTGTAAATCTTGTTTGTTTGAAATATTGTTTAACGTATTTTTGGACTTATGTTGGTTTCAAGTCTTCTTTGGAAAGCTTTTATGGAGAAAGTATTGATAGTACATCCTGAAGTTAAGTTACTAGCATGGGCAAGTAAAAACCTGTGGCTTTGTTATTCTAAGACGAAAGACTTGTCAAATATGGGTTGTGCATTCAAAGACCATGAAATCAAAAGTATGGGCTGGACCTATATGGTTGGTGGACATTAAAAGAGTTTGCATAAAGACTTAGTTACCCTTGAATTTATGATCAAAATGTCAGTAATCAAGAACTTGGTAGGTAGGTAAAAAGCAATTAATGTGTATCACGAAGATGGTAATTGCATGCTTCATAAGGACATATTCATGCATAAGGACTTTACACTGTGTAATATTGTTGAGTAAGTATGTCATGATTATTAAATATGTATGTTGAAGTACTTGAAGTTATGGACAAGGAATAGTATTATATTATATGAAACATTTTCAAAGGTGTTCTAGTAGAAATCAATTGATTATGTTGATCCTAACAAAGTATGAAGATGTGTTAATAAGGTGGTGACAAAGTTGTGCTATGAATGGTACATTTGTGAAGGCATGTTGTTTTGTTCTATGTCATATTGGTAAATTTACATAGTAGAGTGTCTCAAAAAGGTATAAAATATTGAAAGCGGGAATTGTGAAGGATAAGTGAATTGAGAATAGAGGAATAAGGGGTGTAGGTTTCTTACGTAAAGTTATTATTGAAAGATTGTATGTTATCGCTAGAAGGTTTCTCTTAGTGTGATCAGGGTTTTAAGGTCAAGTAAAGTGATATAATGGGTATGGACTGTTTCATGAAGATAAATCATCAAGAAGTTTAGGTCTATAGGTACAAGTCACCGAGATGCATTATGAGGTATGTATATGATGTTTGGTAACTACATGATCATCTAGAAGGCTATGAATACCATGTAGGAAGACAAATAATTTGAATAAGTAAGTATGACAGGGGGATGATGGATTAGTTCAAAATAGGTTCATTGTTAGAATATTCTTCAAAAGGTATGTGATAATCCTTTGAGGAGAAGGATTGATCTAAGTCGAATGAAGATGGCTAAGTTTCATATAAAGGTGCCAATAGTATTAGGTATGATGAAGATTCCTACAAGATGCAAAGTTCATATAAGGATGACAACCTTGTTTCTAAGTTGTATCAATATTGATTCAAGAAAGGTTGGTGAGATTTAAAGGTAGTCGGTGCAAAAATTGTCTCTAAAAGAACTTTGAAGTCTTGAAGCATGTTCACCTAAGAAAAATGTGGTCATATCTAGGTTGTATGCATTGTGATAGTGTGAGAATAGTGTTACCTTGTCAAAAGTATGTTCAAATAGTGTTATGTGTTTGGAATCTTGGTAGGGTCAATGAAAGATTGAGGTATGATATTTTTCAAGGCCTACATAGACCTGAAACATATATGAAGAGGATACAAGTCCTAATAAAAGTACATGGAGGTTTGAGTACACTTAGTTGGGGGTCGTCAAGACTATGTTTTCAAGATTAACTATTGTTGATGAAAGTATGATGAGTATTATTGGTCTCATGGGAATTTTGATACAAGGCATGCAAGGTTTTCTTATTCTATTCTTATATATATATATGAGATCAATTTTACATGTTTTGGAGACAAAAAGAAGCTTGTGTCTTGTCTTAAGAAGGTTTGTATCCATTGAATTAAGTGGGAAAGATAGTATGGTATATTGAAAATATAGTTTGTCACAAAAGGGTGTGATATGGATTATGAAGGATGATTGAAGATGATTGTGTTAAGCTACATGAGAGTAAAACAAGCACCATGAAAGTTACAGACCATATAGGGTACAATCATCAAGAAGGTCTTATACTTAGGGAATGAGAGTTTTATTCTAAGGGTAGTCAATAAATTTATAGGAATAAAGGGGAGTAAGTTGAACTTATGATTGGTTCAAGTTTTCATAGAGAGCTGATGAGATATTTTAGAAGCATAGTTGAGTCATAAGGATCAATGTTTGTGAAGTTGTAGTCCACCATGAAGGAGAAACAAGGTAAGAAAAGTTGGTTGTATGATCATTCCCTTTAGTATATGGTCTTAAGACCTATTGAAAAATATTTCATTAGTTAGGGGGAGAAATGATAGTTTCAAGGTCTCAGTGAAAATGATGGTACTTAAATTCAGATGGATTTCATGATAAAATTTGGGATTTGGTGATCATGGTTTTGATGATGATGACACATGTAGAATGTAATAACTTGTTCTTATTATTGATGAATAAAGGTATATCTAGATTTGTTTTGGAAGATGAAATTAGTGTATAATAGTCATATTAAAGGAATAATGAAGTTAGGTGGAGAGCTATGAGATGGTGACAAGATGATATGTATTTGTAATAATGATTGGAAAGTTAAGAAGGTATGGTGAAGAAGAAAGGTCAGTCTTGGAAAGGGTCTAGAAGTCACAATGCAAAGACAAGTTGTATGAAAGGTAAAATATCGATCATTCTTTCTAACATGTTGATAGTGGTGACTTAATTGTTGAGAGCTTCTTATGCAAATTTAGAATCATCTTTTGATGTCATGCATTTTTTGAGGGGGAGCTATATTGCTCTATGTTTCTCAAAGAGTAAAATATGTGTTGAACATGAAGAATGAACCTATATTTTTTTGGTTGATGTTTCCAACCAAGTGGAGATCCCTTTGTGTTTTCAAGATAAGATGTTACAGGTATGTGTTGCTTTGTCATTAATGTCAAAAGGGAGAGTATGAGCTTCATATATTTTTCTATAAATAGGTTTTCCATCGATGAAAAAGGGGGAAATTGTTGGCCATGTATTGTCATTGATTTCAAAGAGAGATGTTGTAGGATTTTTCATTGATTTCATTGATTTAAAAATATGTAAAGAACATGAAGGTTGATTGGAAGTGTCAAGCCAAGGTGAATCTTATTGGTCTTACATGATGATTCATAGTGTCTTGAGTCATTTTGAGGGCTTGTAGAGGTGATGGAGTGTTTTGGTGATGCTTAGATGTTGTCATTGCACGTGTGAAATATAGCCAAGGTGATGAGGTGGCATGGCATGGTGAAATGAAGCATGTAGAATTTTGTGATCATGGTAAGAGCATGTGAAGCATGAATATGATGTGTTGGGACACTCATATGTGTCTTAGAGTGTAGGTATAGGGATTAGACATGGTTATAGGTTTTTCCTAGACGTAATCCTTGAGAAAGCATGACTAAATGATATGATCTAATCAGATTTTGAACTAGGTATGCAAAGGTGATCATTGGATATTTTTGATAGGTTGATATGATGGTGTGGTCCAATTTTCAGTCTAGATGTTGAATACTTTGTGTGATATTTCACTTTTACCAACATCAAGTTCCTAAAGGTGATATTTTGAGCTAAAAGTTGACTTTCTAATGCTCATTGGAGAGTGTGTACTTTTCATGGGGACCCAAGCTCTTGGGGATAGTTGAATATGTCTATCATGAATATTTTACCATTGGAAAGAGATTGTTTGATTGTCACATTTTTATGAACAATCATTAAGAAGGTAAACTAGTTTTAAACCCTCTTAAAACCCTAGTGAGAAGTGACTTGGGATAAATTGCTTGTAGTGGTCTAGAATTTATTCCTTTTTCAAATGTAATGATTGGAGGTTGTATATTATTTGTAAAATTATACTTTTAAAATTAAACAATCACACATTTTTGTTCCTACTTCCAATTTAATTGAAAATGTCAGTTCTAAAAGTTAGTCAATGAATTATTGTGCTTAGAACTACATGCAATAAATAAAAATGAATAATTCAACACATACAACACAATATTTTTATCCTAGAAACCCTAGATTGAGGGAAAAAACTAGTTAGGAAGGGTAATTTCTCTTTCTTCCTAATATTATACTGGCCAAATAAAGAGATTATAGATTACAAGAAGTGAAGGAGTATAACAATGTTACTTCCACCATGTCTACTTGTTTTCTCTGCTCATACACCTTGCTTCTACAAATCAATACCAACACTAATGTTTTCTTGCTCACTTAATCCATAAATTCATGCTCAATTCCACATGCTCCACTTGTATTTATAGCTTGATTTTTATGTCCTCTCATCCACTAGAGAATAGAAAGAGTCATCTAAGGAAGAGACACAAATTTCCAGACGTTCTAAATCCGTGACTGTCGTGGATATATTTTTTTGTTTTCTATCATGAAAGGACCAACGGAGGACATAAATGGTTGGTTACACAAATTCTAGTGACTACGGAGGGGAAGTTACATATCCACTAAAGCGGTTACGCAATCACCACTCTACAAAAAGTGACAGTTTTGTAAATTTTTCCTTCTGATCCTGGTTATTTTGATGAAGTGATGTTTTTCTGGATCCCTATGGATTAGGCCTCCCCTACTCAGGAGGATTTTGGTCCCAAAAAATATTAGTGGGGAGTAGATGAGGAAAAAATTCCCTCACTTTCTCCTTTAAGTACCATTGGGACTACTTTGGTGTCTCCCCCTTGAGTCTAACTTGCCAAGATTCTTGTGGACCTCTCCTTATTTACCTGAACTTTTGTTACGGCACTACATCCTCCTCTAACACACCTCATGAATCAAAGATGCAATCCTCTATAGAAGGTAGCAACTAAATTTTTTCTTCCCCATCAAGCATAGGTGGCTCATATAGGTGTATGTTCTCATAATTTACAACTGGGTATGTCTGCATGAAGTGTGGTAAATCAAGTCTGAAAGCATTTTCTCCAACCTTCTCTAAACAAGAAAAGGTTCCATACAGTAGTGGCTTGAGTTTCCTTGCTTGACCTTGTAGTATTTCCTTTCTGAAGAACATCTAAAACTTGTCTCCAACATGAAGTTTGTGTTCTCTACAATGATGATCATGTCTAGCATTTTACTTGGCTTCAGGATTATCCAATTGTTATTTTACCTTGAGATGGATTTTCCGGGTCCTCTCAATGAAATTTTCTACTCTAGTCACTTATGAATCATGTATCTCTCTTTCTTCCTACTATCCAACCGCAATGTCCAATGGATTGGTAGGTAGATACCCCAAGCATGTTTCAAAAGGTGACTGCATAGTAGATGAATGTACTACCCTATTGTAGGAATGTTGAATGTAGGCTAAGGACTCATCCCAAGTCTGTGGATATTTTCTATTATACCCTCTAATTAGTTGTACCAAATTCTTGTTCACCACCTATGTTTTCCCATCCATTTGGGGATGGAAGGTCATGCTTCTCTATAACCTAGTGTCCATCTTGTCCCAAAAATAGTCAAAAATTTCTCCAAGAACCTAAAATATATATTAGAAACAATAGACTTTGGAAAACCAAAATGCACCCATACATTAGCAAAGAAAATTTCAGCTACCTCACATCATTTTATTGTCTTTTTACATGTCATAAGAACACACATTTTGCTAAATCTATCTACAAAGAAACACACACAGAGATAGATATATATATATATATATATATACCTGACATATATATATATATATATTCGTCACAAGGAGTAAAGGCATATACAAATTTTACATCCTCTTATGAATTTAGATACTTCATCTTACATATTGGGCCAATATACATACCTTTGCAAGTGGGCCATGGTCTTTCCAACACCAAAATGTCCTGATACTTTTGAGGTATGTGCTTCTTTCATTAATAGAATCCTTTCTTATTTTGACACTAGGGTTCACTTTAAGACCCCCGCCCAAAAATTATTATAGAACTAGTGGCGAATCTCTAAAACAACGCTTTCAAAAATGGAAAAATCCAAGAAAATGGATTCACAACAAAATCAGGGAAAAGTGGAAAAAACGTATAGACGCATGACTGTACATACGGGTGGGTGGTATATGCATCTAGGTGATCGTATATGTATATTTCGACTACACATGTAGTCACCCACCTCCATATGTAGCTAGGTGGTTGCATGTGTAATCAAGGCGGCTACATGTGCAATCAGGCGTCTCCATATGTAGTCACCACCGCATATGCGGTCGTTCAAATGTATATGCACTCACTCGAATGCACATGCAACCACTCAACTTTATGTGCAATCAAGTGTATGCATACACATCCGTGGAATCTAGACTCGGATGGAATATTCGATGCATGACTAGGTCACGTTTCTAGCCTATGATGTTATCGAAAGAACATATCTCTATGCTCAAGATGTATTCTATATGCGTATGTAACTAGTGTATTGTGGCAAATATATGTATTTATATGAAATTTATTATAAACACTAGGTGATCTCGACCCCAAACTAAATTTCTCCTATAAATTTTGTGAAAAACACTTTCCGGAAGACTCCTAAAAATCACCAAATCCAAATTTCAAAATCCTAAATATTCATGAATTAGCGAAGAATCACCACTAAAATTTTCCCCGTTTGGCACACAAAGCTTCCCCCATCGATAGAGCATCTCATATTTGAGATAACAATCATCAATACCTATATTTTCAGCCCCTTTGGACTGCAACTACTGATATGTCACCCCAAAATCCTTTTCTTGAGCATACGCCTCTTCATAAGCTTCCTTCGTGAAGGGATCAAAATGAGAGATAGTGGAAAAACTAGATATTTTCTCTTATGTGGGTGACCTAGACAATATGTTTGCCACAAAATTCTAACTATCTTTCTTGTATTTGATCACCAAATGAAACTTCTAAAGGAACCCCATTCACTTGTAGTGCCTCTCTTGTTGCAATGTAGATTATGCTTGTAAATATTGGAGAGGTTTGTGGTCAGTGTGCACAATAGTTTCTTTACCCAAAAAATAATGTTTCCATTTAATTTTCTCCTGAAATAGTGCATACATATCTTTATCATATATTGAATATCCCTTAACTGCTGAAGTGAAATTTTAAGAATGATAGCATACTAGTTTACATCCCTGTAGCAACATTGCCCCCATAGTGTAATCACTGACATATAGCTCTACTTTAAAGGGTTGTTGCAAATTAGGAATAACAAGTAAGGGATCATGACTAATTTTGTATTTTAATAACCCAAAATCTTTATATTTTTCATTACCCAATCAAAACCCTTACTCTTTGTGGCCACTGTGTGCAGAGGTGCTACATTAGCAGAGAATCCCGAGTTAACGTCCTCATGTATTGTAATACTCCCATAAAACTCCTAGTCTTTGTGGCCCCTATTTGTGTAGGAAAATTGGTGATGGCTTCCACCTTCTTTGGATCCACTTGTAGCTCTACTCCTCCAACCATGTGCCCAAGATATAAAAGTGGTTGTTTGGAAAATTCACAATTCTTTATGTTGCATAGCATCTATTTCTCCTTGAGAACTCCCAAGACTTGTTGCAAATGTTTTAGATGGTCCTCCCATGTGGCACTAAAAATCATAATATCATCCAAATATACAATGAAACATGTATCTATGAACTCCCACAATACATCATTCATCAATCTCATAAATGTAGTAGGTGTGTTACATAAACCAAATGAAAGTACTAACCACTCATACAAGCCTTGTTTTGTTTTGAAGGCAGTCTTCCATATATCCTCCTCCTTCATCATGGCTTAGTGATAACCACACTTGAGATCTAACTTTGTGAATAACTTTACATGTTGAATTTGGTCGAAGAGATCATCTATGCGGGGGAGTGCATATTTATTCTTTATGGTAATCTTGTTCAAATATCGGTATTAAATGCACATTCTCCAAGAACAATCCTTCTTTGGCACCATCACAATAGGCGAACTACATGGTGAGGTGCTTGGGCATATCACCCCTTGGTCTAATATCTCCTAGAGTTGTTTTTAGCTCTTGATGCAGGAGCATCTCATGGAGTCAAATCGAGTGTCATTGTTTCTTCAATTTGGTCAATAAGGTGTGTAGAGTCATGTTTGGGAGAGAGCTAAGCATATAGGATTTGAAAAATTGAATGAGATATTTTCCTCCAAAATGTAATTTAAAATGTAAAAGGAATGTCTAGGGTGATTAAAAGGTTGTTAGTGTTGTAAAAGTATAATTAAGTCCTAAGGGGTGTGTAGTTAGTCATGTGAGTGATAAGTGTGTGTCTGTGTGTGTGTGTGTGTGTGTGTGAGTGGTCATAACATGACGGGAAGTCCATGGTTCACTAATATGGTAGGTTGAGTCATCATAGTATATGTAAGAGGAGTTACATTTAGTGAGAGTTACATGTATAGGTAGGTATTCAAATAAGGAGATGGAAAAATAAAACAGGTTAGAGACATTATTCCTCCTATGGAGGAGGAACATAACAATGAAATGAAGGAAAGTGTAATACCTTGTATGTGATTTGCAAGAAATATACATATATGCTCTGGTTTTGTGTGTGTATCTTCTTGGAATGAGAATTAAAATGCATTCTTGTAATGTCAAAAGTTTTATATTGCATTGGAGAAGCATTTTTGTGTGAGAGTAGTAGTTTAATGGTTCATTTTCCACAATACATGAAGAATCGATTATTTGAATGAAGACTTATTGAATACATGTATATCATTGGTTGTGTACATAGTTTTTCCTTTTATAAATGTTATCTAAGTTTTTATTGGAGTTGATAATATTTCTATATGATGTTTAATGAATCCTTTGAATCATTTCTAGTGATGTGTATGATTTCTCTTAAGTTGACATGAGACATTAACACCCTATTTTGGTGTGTGAAAGGTGGGTGAACTGATTCAAACAAATCATGATAAAATTCTCATATTAAATCTAAATAAATTGAAATTTGTAACCTAATAATATTAGGACATTTTTCATATGGATTTTCAACCAATTTTCTTGAGGATTAATAAATTTTGAGTTATGGAACATTTTATGAACTAGACTAAGGATGCACACAATGTGCTTGACAAAACGTCTTTCATGGCACACGGTTTGCATAACTTCATTGTTTTGAAGAGTTAAGTTATTAAATTTGGAAGGTATAATACTGATAACCTTTTGCAAGTGGTTTTTCAAATATTTAGTCATTTTAACAACCTATACTAAGATATTAATATCAAAAGTTTGTTGTAGACAGTTGGCACAGAAAAGGCGCTTTTGTGCAAAAGGAAGAAAATGGTGTAATGTTGAAGTTTTGAATGCCCTCTTTATTGAATCTAAAATGTATTTGAATTTTCTATATGGAAGGAATGACCAAAGAACCCTAGAGAAGGTATAGAGGCAAGAGGTGCTAAGGTGTGACAAAGGCAAATAAGCTTAAAGGGAATAGTTGGCAAGGTAAAAGAAGAGTGATATAGAGGTTTCCTTTTATGGTTTCTTAATGGTGCTTGTAACCATATTCTGAGCCAAGAAATAGGGAGATAATTTTAGAAGAAAATAATAGGATGATGACCTAATTCATACCTTTGAGGTAAGGACTAGTTAAGCTAGATCTCGAGCAAGAATTGGAAAGGTAAGTATTCATGGAACTCCACTACATGTTGTTGAGTTCATTGGTTGAATGAACAAAGAAGGAGGTGTTAAGCATAGTGGGTAGATGTTTGAATGAATGAATTTATATTAGTAGCTTATTGGACAATGATAGCTCGGTTTTAATCCTTTTGGGCTTGTTAAAGATCTTCCATGCAGATTTAGTAAAGTGAACTTGTCTAAACCTTCTTGTGAAACTTGGTATGTGATTGATATTTTTATTTCTCTCTACATCACCTATTTACTCTCCAACAAGGATTTCCTATACAACCTGATATTTGGTAGAGGGGACTCGGAAACAACTAAATCTCATGCTCTACTTCTCATTTTGGTGGTAACCCGTTGGGAGTTTGGAACACTTCTTGAAAAGACTGAATTATGTTATCCAAATCCTTCATCCCTTTGTTAGAAACATATGAAATTTCTACCCCATCTTGCTTATCTTTTAATAAAAGTAAAAAAATTGATTATGATTTTCTTGAATTAGTCTCTTTACTTGGTTAACACTTACCATGGAAAGTTTTGGCTTATGTTGGTGTGCCTGGATGTTGTAATTGACTCCATCCTTGACCCATCTGTATTAATTCTCCCTTATCATGAATATAACATCCTTGATATATAAGTAAGGACTCCTAAAAACAACATCAAATGCATCAAGTGGAATTACATCAGCTTCTAATACATCTATATATTGAGAATTGATCCCAAAATTGAACTTACATCTTTGTGTTACCTAGAATTTCTACACCCTTCTTCACCCATCCCAAAGGATAAGAAGTGGATGCTCATAAGTTTCAAGACAAATATTCTTTACAACTGCATTAGAAATCAAATTAGATTGAGAACCAGTATTAACCAAAGCATTTACCTTAGTCCTCTTAATCTGAATTTTGATTTGAAATAACTTACTCATTTCTTCCTCTTGTTCTTAGTTGTCCATTTTGGTTTCTGTGCATCCCAACCGCTCGTCTACATCGAATCAACCTTTATCTCTACCCACCCATCTATCTTTATAGTTGTCATGGACTTCTTAGAGTCCTTGGTTTGGTTCTTTAGATGCAATTCCGATGCAACTTCTAACATGTAGTGTCAATATGACCATTGATATCACAATTCTTACAAAAATTCTTAGGATCTTTATAAGTATTCAAGGTGGTAGCGGTATTTTTACCTTTCCATTTACCCTTGTTACTTATTTTTCCCTGATCTTTCTTTGGCTGATTTTTTGACTTTTTTTCCTTGACTCCGCTTCTCCTTACTTTTTATCATCATCTATGTAGTATGCTTGCACACATGCTTCATTGAGATCCTTGGGTTTCGTGGAGATGACATTTCTTCATAGGTGAGTGTGAAGTCCTCCCAAATACTTGGTAATAATATCCTCATCCTCTAAGTCCATATTGAGAAACATGGCTTGCCTCCAAAACTTTGTAATGTAATCCTGCATGCTTTGACTACTGCTGGTTTGTCTAAAATACTTCCATTTAATCATCTTGTTAATCTTATGGACAATTGGATAAAAAATTTCCCTTAGCAATTCTTCTAAACCCTCCCAAGAACTTACAATAGGATGCTTCTTCTTTTCACAAGTGGCTAGATGGGTTTCCCACTAAACTAGAACATGTCCTTCCATCTTGAGATGTACAAAGGTGATCCTTTGTGCCTCAGTGATATTATACACACTAAAATAAACCTCCAATTGCTTTAACCATTTATCTAGTAATTTCATATCTACTTGTCCTTCAAAGCTTTTATTTAGTTTCAACTTTAAAAGGAGCATGATCAGATTTTATCTTTCCCTTTTCAATTGGAGTTTCATCTTCTCGATCCTCCACATATTCCTCATTGTGGATCTTTCCTATGCCAAATTTCTCATCCAAATATTGAACCACTGAGTCTATGGAGTCTTATTTAATCATTGTTTTCCTTTATTGATATGAGAGTTCCCTTTGGTGTTAAATTACCCTATCCATAGTTCTTTATAGCATCTCTAAACTACAAACCAAGTTCTCTTCTTCCATTTTTTCTCTAATCCTTTGATTCCACCTTTTTTATCTATTCTCCAGATCACAAGGTATCAACTCTTCACCTTTAGACCTTGTCATTGTCATACAAATCACATAAGAATGAATACCACAGTCCCTTAGATATTATTATCAACTATGATACCAAAATGATATGTAAACTTCTACTTTGGAAACTTACAAAATCACACAACTATTGTTCCTACTTCCAATTTACTTGAAAATGATAGTTTTGAAAGTTAGTGAATGAATTCTAGTGCTTAGAACTATTTGCAGTAAATAAAATGAATAATTCAACACATACAACATAATATTTTTATCTTGAAACCCCCATATTGAGGGAAAAAACTAGTTAGGAAGGGAAATTTCTCTTTCTTCCTAGTATTATATTGGCCAAATAAAGAGATTATAGATTACAAGAAGTGAAGGAAGAAAACAATGTTACTTCCACCCTCTCTACTTGTTTGCTCTGCTCATACACCTTGCTTCTACAAATCAATTCCAACACCAATGGTTTCTTTCTCACTTCTCCCATCAATTATTTCTCAATTCCACATGCTCCACTTGTATTTATAGCTTGCTTCATATGTCCTCCTATGCACTAGAGAATAACAAAGTTTCATCCAAGGAAGAGACATAACCTAGACGTTCTAAATCCGTTTATTCGTGGATATATATATATATGTTATTCTATCTTGATAAGACCAACAATGGACACAGAGAGGATAGACACAAAACCACTATAGTGGTTACACAACCATTGGTGGCTGCAGAGGGGTGGTTATATAACCACCGAGGTGGTTACGCTACCACCACTCTGCAAAAAGTGACGATTTTGTAACTTAACCTTTTCCTCTTGCTTTTTCTTATTTTTCCTTCTATCCTAGTTGTTTCCGATGAAGTGGTGTTTTTTCTCGGATCTCTATGGATCATTAGAGCACTCTTCCAAATTTCTATTTATATAATTTAGAGGTTGTGATAGTATGTGGTCCCCACTTTAAAATGCTTGTTTAGATATTTTTAGTTTGTGGCAAGTTCTCCATATTGAACCTATTGACCAATTTAAAATTTATGGAATAATTAGAGTTTTTATTCATGTCCATGATGGTTTCAGATCATGTTTGAGCTTTTAGGAGGTCAAGTGTGCCCTATTTTTTAGGATTGGTTTTAGGCACTTTGGAACAATGTGGGTGCATAGCCATTTTGGAGGTTCTACGGTCATTTTTGGCATTATGAGAGCTTGGTGATGTAGCTCATATCAATATCTTTCCAATGGTATATCACACTTTATTTTTTTGAGGAAGTTATGGCATGCTCTCTAAAGGCTAATTTTAGGGTGTTTGGTTATGCATGGTCTCAAGTAGGTTTCATGGCTTGAGATTTTGTTTCAATGTGACTTTGCAAGAGGAGTGGTTATTTAACCGTTGGGGTGGTTATGCAACCTCCACTCTGCAGAAAAGAAGTGGCTATATAACTTAACCTTTTATCCTACTTTTAATTATTTTTCTTTCTCGATCTAGTGGTTCTAATGAAGTGTTGTTTTTTTGGGTCCCTATGGATCAATAGAGGACTCTTCCAACTTTTTGTTTATATAATTTAGAGGTTGTGACAGTGATGTGGGCATCACTTAAAAATTATTGTTTATGGAGATTTTCAGTTTGTCAAAAATTTCTCCATTTAACCTATTGACTAATTTAAAATTTATGGAAGTGTAGTTTTTCTTAATGTTCATGATGGTTTTAGATCATGTTTAAGCTTTTAGGAGGTCAAGTGTGCCTTATGTTTGAGGACTAATTTTTAGGAAGTTTAGAGCAATCTAGGTGTAGATCCATTTTGGAGGTTATATAGTCATTTTTGGCATTATGAGAACTTGGTGATGTAGTTGAGAACAAGACCTTTCCAATGGTACATCACACATTAGTTTTTGATCAGTTTTGAGGAAGTTATGGCCTGTTCTTTGAAGGCTAATTTATAGGGTGCTTGGTTGTGCATGGTCTCAAGTAATTTTCATGGCTTGAGATGTTGTTCTAGTGTGTTTCATGATTTTGAGGTTTTGAAGGCTTAGAAAACATATCTAAGTGTGTTCCATACTTTGGTGAATTTCTTTTCTCTAAAACATTCCATGATTGGCGAGTTGCTTGTGTTGGTGCTTTAGGGCTTCTTGAGTCTTAATAGAGGTCTAGATGGTTTTAGGTGATAGTGGCGACCTATATGGTCATATGAGTGATGTTTTTATGTTTTTATTATGTTGGGAGATGTGATTTCTGACCCAGGTGAAATGTAATGAAGAAACATGTATAAAGGAAAGTTAGAAGGCTTGTTTGAGCTAGTTGTGAGAGTCGGAGAAAAGTGTGACTTATAGGGCTATTTTAAGGAGGTGAAAAAGGTATTTGTGAAATTTTTGAGAGGGAAATGAGGATATAATGTTTTTCTAGAGAGAGATCAAGTATGGAGAGCTAGGAAATATGTGGAAATCATCTTGAAGGAAGAGATTTTGGGCATGGAGGCTAGAGAGTAGTTTTGAGGAAGATAAAGGAGAAGAGTGAGCTTCATAGAGTCATCATCAATTGTGTGAGAAAAATTTCAGAGATGGAATTCATTTCATATGGCTTTGGTTGGTGCTAATTCATCTAGGGGTTAGTTCCTCCTTGTAGGGTTCATTCTCTACTAAACTATGGGTTGGTATTCCTTGTGGGGTTGGTGCCTCACTAAAAATATCTTATGTTATATAATATACATAAGTCCTTTTTATTGAGTAATATATGTAGAGGTTTCAGGTTTTTTTCTTCCCCTTAAAGGTTTCCCACTAATATCTTATGTCCATGTGTTTATGTGTTATTCTTTGCTCATGTTTGGTTTTTTTTTTAAATGAATGGTTAAGTATAAAATGGTTAAGTTAAATGGAATGGTTAATGAATGAAAATGTTAAAGTGAATGAAATTTTTATTGCTCACCGGTTCATCCCCCACTCAATGATTTTTCTTCCAACAAGTTGATTTTTCAAGATATGGAGGAATGCATTTTTCTTGGTACTTCTTCCCCATATGATGAAAAAATCATTTTCTCACTCATTTAGATGAAGGAATCATCAAAATTTGGAGTGGGGAATCTTGGAATAAAACCCATAATTTTAAGACCTCTTTCGTTGTGATCTAACACCCATAGTGTACTTACTAAAATAGCATGTATCCATGGCAGGCATGAATAAAAATAGTAATTGGTAAAATAAGGATTCTTCACATTTTTGGTCCTCAAGACATGAAATAAACATCAAGGAGTGAAAACAGGGAAAAATTTCCAAAAAAATAGTTACGGTCCCACTTGCTAAGAATAGAAGTCTCAGTTTTGGTGCAAAAGGTTACATTTGGCTCCATTTTCATTCATCTCTCTACTTTTTTATGTCCTCATAGGGTTGTAAGGTGGTTTCATAGCTCAAAAAGTAAATCAGATCTCTATAAGGATCTTGAAGTACTATGTTGAGTATAATTATATCAAGAAACAAGGTAGAACATTTTGAGGCGCAACTGGTGAAATTCAAAGACATTGTGCAGTTGACAAAAAGTTAAAAGAGATCCAAGGACTTCATTGAAACCCAAGCTAAAGAAACATTAGGTATTGATCCACCATCGTCTCTCTAGTGAACTGGTTGAGTTGAGCTCGGTGAGTTGGTTGAGCTCGGTGAGTGGTTGAGATTTGGTTGAAGTGAGCCAAGTGAGCTAGTTGAGGTGAGTCAAGTGAGTTAGGTGAGCAATTAGGAGTGATATTAGTGAGCTAAGTGAGATGATTGAACCATTCAAATCATCTAAGCATTCAAGCCATTCTACACAAAGGATCAAGAGCTCACTCTTTCTTTACAAGGAGAAACCATCCTAGATTTAGTTGATAAAAGTCTCATAATATTGTTCTTAAACACTCATTCAAGCATCGAAAATTGGTTTTTATTATCAAGGGCCAATTATGAAATCCTACGGAGCAAGAAATTATTCCTTCACTCTCACTGTATATCAAAGAGGAATCATCATGAGTGATGCTCGTGGTCATCTCAAGCTCACATCGGGAGATCTCTCAACAATTTTGATCACCATGCCTCATATCAACAAGTTATTCATCATAAGGAGATTCTTTAACAAATCATTCAATCCCTTTCTTCATCCTCTTCTTTCCCTTTCTTCTAATTCTTCATTGTACACAATCATGGTATTTTTCTCATTCACTTAAGTGACTTTCTAAAGTTGAATTGTAAAAGTCCCTTTGATTTATAAAAAGGGAACTTATTTTCCTCACTTCTAGGAATATGTAAAGTCACAAGTTGAATGAGAACATGAAGATTCATGTGGGGGTAGATGAGAAGGCAATTCACAATGTTATAAATTGGATGGCTTCTCCATTCCAAAGGATCTTGAAAATTTAGTCTTTTATAGAAATTGTGGATTATTGTAGATTGTGAAGCTTTGTATCACCACTACACAAAAAAATAAAAGTTACATTTATTCCATTTCCTTTTCTCATGTTTTCCTCTATTCTCTCTTTTTTTGCAACTTTGAAAGCATAGTGATCTTGAATAACCAAGAAGGAACTTGGTGTCCTTGATTGATGAATCTAAAGAATTGTGTGTTCTAGGTTTGTTAGTCTTGTTAATTTCCTACATTTTTTTTCCTCTAATTGAATGTGGAACTACTTTGGTTATTGTGTGTGAACTCTGCTTATTGCCTACTCACAATGAATAACCTTCCCTTTCCTAATTTCTCTCCTTTATCCCTCATCACTAAATTCCTCCCTTGTACCCCATACAAGAACTTTCCACATAGGTTTATGAAGTGTTCTATGTGATCCCCACTTATTTTGGCCACCCCACAAACATTTAGATATAATTATGATAGTTTACATTCAATAATGGGAGCCTCCCCATACACAAGAAGGAGGGGGGTATAGCCTGTGAGCATTTGGTGGAAACACACATAATTTTCAACACAAAAAAATTATTTCACCAATAATTTTTTTAGTGACTCTCTTGGGAGAGATATGCTTCCCTCGTGCACCCATAAAGATCTAAAAATACAAAAAATAGAAAAAAAAATAAAAAAAAAAACTAAAAATACTATTTGAATGATCAAAAATCCTTTTTGCAATCCTATTGAGAAATCTACACTTTTCAAGTTTCTTTCCTTCCTAAGTACTTGAGAAAACCTGATGAAAGAAGATATACTAGATTGAATATATTGAGAGGAATCTTTGACCCCAATTTGAAAATCAAAAAAGCAAAGAGATAATTTCATATACTTCTCTCAAGCTTCATCTCCAAATTTCAAGACAAGTTACCCATAGAAATCCTCTTGAAAATCATACTATAGTCCCCTTAAGAACCAATTCTCCTATCTTTCACCACTAATTTTCATTCCTCAAGAAGAAGAAGAAAAAGAAGAAGAGAACTAGAATAAGAAGAAAGAGAAAGGCAATTATATGGCAGCATAAGTACTTGTTCCATGGGGACAAACACTAGTCCATTGGCTTTGACTCCACCACTTCATGAACTTCCAAAATAATCAAGAAATAACTTTCCAAAATTCTATGGAGATGGAAAGCAATGTCATTGATGATCATATCATAACCTTCATCACATCCTATGGCATCCTTGGAGTGCAACATGAAGATGTTGTAATGCGATTGTTCATGGAAACATTACAAGATTTCATGGCAGGACTGGTTCTACTATTTTCCTTCACACTCAATCACTTGATTGGGGTGGTATGAAAAATAAGTTTGAAGAAAGATTCAAGACCACAAAGATGTCTCATGCCCTCCTTTCTCAACTTACTCAGATGAAGAAAGAACTGCAAGAGTCCATGAGAGACTTCATGGAAAAATTCAACAAGTTGATCAACAAGATTCCCATTGTTTTTTATCCCTATACTGTAGATAATCTGAAAATGTTCTTCATGAATGCTCAATTTCCTAAAGAAGTGAGTTTCTTTCTACTGGAGAGTTCAACCAAGATATTTGGACAACACTCAAGAAATTTTTTGAGGTGGAAGATGACCTCATCTTGTCAGAAAGATCAAGAATCCTTTAATGAAGGATAAATCCCAAAGTTCCAAAGATGAGAGAGTTGATCAATTGTTGCAAAATTTGATTGGCCAATGACTTGACAATGTTGAAGAAATAAGTTTCTCAACAAACATCTCATCCAAATTAGAATAGGAAACCAAATTGCAGGAGCACCCCGAAGGCTTTCCTTGGAGGCTCTCAATTGGTCAATGCAATATGTGAGATCAATGAAGATGAAGAAGAAAAATTTTTGAATCATAAATTGAAAATGAAGGAGAAGAATAATGTGCTCATGATTAGATATTGTGAATGCACACTTGATGATGATTTTGAAGAATCCATAGATAGTTACTCATATGTGGTGTTCACTCGATCACAAAAGGAGAAAGAAGGATCTTCTTCTTTCTTCCCAAGCTAAGAAATTGAATCCTCAAATGGATGACTCCATGAAAAACAACAATGAAAGGAGGATCATCAAAGTCCACTTCCACAAGGGTCAGTTGAGAAGAAACATGAGACTACTTCAACCAAGAATCCTTCTTCCTCTTCAAGTAAGTCTCCTTCAACTTCCCTTGAAAAATTAATTTTTATTGATCCTAAGAACATCCATGTCAAGGATTCCATAACCCCTGATGTTCCTACCACTTCCTCATCCTTTGATATCATTGACCATTTCAAAAATCCAAAGTTCAAATTTCCAAATATGAGTACTTGAAAACTCATCCCAAAAACTTGAGAAAGGCTTGTTCAACATATCAAAGGAAGTAGTTTTGTTTCATGTTCTAAAGATGCCACCACCAAAGAACTACCTCATGCATCTCAATCCACTCCATCTCTAAACTTTCTCACTTCCACACCCTCCACCTCTAGGAAGGTAGAACCTTTCTACATAGCCTTGTTGGTCAATGGGTACAAACTAAATAATTACATCATTGACTCCGGTGCTTTGATAAAATGTCATGCCTATAAAATTTTCTAAATCTCTCAACCTCTCTCTCTCTCTCTCCTACCTCTATCCATTTCCTCTCCATGGAAATGAAATAAGTACCTCTCATTGGACAGATCAAGGATGCTCAGGTAGCATTGGCGGACTTCCTTGACAAGAAAATCACAATGAGAATACTTGTAGTAGACATGCCCACCTCATATGGTATGTTGTTGGGCTAAAGCTTTTGTCGAGATGTTGGAGGAGATATGCATAGCTTGATTGGTCACATGCCATCATCATCCAAATGGTAAAGTGAAGAAAAACTCTTCCCATCAGGAAAATGAAGTATATTATTCAAAGACTAGATGACCCAATGATAGATATCCCATGTCAAAATTCAAAATCTTACAAATTTTTCATGACTTTGAGGATGATCTTGAGCTTCCCATGTTGGTGGAAGAATGTCCAAGCATCATGGAGCCATCAAATAACATCATGATGACTTGATGAAATCAAAGTTTGAGAGTATGTACTTCCCATGGGATGAGAGCATGAATGAATTTCTCCACTAGATGTTGATGATGGTCATGAGAGTCTTGACTTGCAACAAATAAATCTTGAAGTGATGAGAAATGTGGATCAAGAAGAGTGATGATCCAACAACTTCTTGTTAGTGAGTTCAATGTTTCAAATCATGTTCTCAATGTTCAACATGAAGTTCCATTCAATGAATGTGTTTTGAATATGAAGACTTATCTTTCTCATTGGAAGAAATGACAAGAAATAATGTGAGAATGAAAACATGTTTCAGCCTCTTGAATGTGAACCTATTCAAGGAGATGATGATTTCATCATGGAAATGGATTCCTGGTTCTTAGGTGATCAAGATTGGGAAAATGATAATGTAAATATTTCAGCTCCAATGTTGTGCTCATTCCCTTTTCATGAGGATGGAAACATTCTCAATGAAAAATGGATAAATGAAATGGTGCTTGATCCTAAGGCTGATTTTTTTTCAAAATGAAAACATTCTCAATGGATTAAACTTTTAGTGTTCACTTTTCTCAAGAAAAGGATGCTCTCAACATGATAATGGATGATGAAGCTCAAAATGGAAAATATGAAGAAGATGATAGTTTCCATGTTGCATACCCAACCTTGAGCTCATTCATTCTCTTTCCAAGAGGATGATGTAATTTACATACCACATTATATAGGGAAGCATGTTGAGAAAGAGTCCAAAGTATGAGAAAGATGATTTCTTGACCAATTGAGAAACAAGAACATCAAGAGGTTAGTGATAATGTTGAAAGATTTTCCAAAGCATCTGTTGAGAATCAACCCATGGAAGTGGTGGTCATGAAGCAAATAAAAAATGAAGATGAAGAAAAATGTCTTGGTATGAAAATGATAAGTCAAGTATGATCAAGGCTCATCTTCACAACAGTAGCGATGGAAAATCAACAATCAAAAAACTTGGGAATCAATGAGAAAATGGAAAGAATATGTCAAAGCAATAGAGGAAATGAAATGAATGAGTGGATCAATTGCAATAATAATCATGCTAGATTTCTCAAGAAGTTGAGAAAGGTTCATATTTTAGTGATCTTGTCAATGGATTTGTGGAAGAAAGGAATTTGGTGATACCCATTTATGGGTAAGCACTCAATCCAAATTAGTGCTTCAATGAAAGTGGGTTGTCCCCACATGTACATAGGTGATTTAGGATGTTTCCTTTGTTGTTTTCCTTTTTGTTTTTTTTTTTTGTTTTCCTTTTCCCTTTTTTTTTTTTTCTTTTGTGTTTTTTTTTTTGTGTGTGTGTGTTTCAATAAAGGAAGTTTTGTTGTGTATCTCTTGTGGTGACTCTATATAGCCCAATGGATAAGGCATTGGTCCACATAATGTGTCTTGAGATTTAGAGTTCCTTCTTTTCATTTCCTCATTACACTCGATCCAGAACAAGTCCCCAAGCTAGAGCCAATTGTTTTCATGTAAATGTGTAACATGAAAAAAATTCAAACTTTCAAGCATGACAACTAAGCCAAATTTGAAAATTTTTTCCAGTCTTCCCAAAACCCTCTCCTGGTCATTTTTTTTATTGTGTCATGTCCATATTGAAATTTCAGGTACTTATAATATGATGAAAAAATATGTATAATTGTTTTAAAGGTTGTAATAAGGTCATTCATCTCATTCAGTGAAAGTGCTTCCAAAGGCTAGTTTCTTCGATAGGCTTGGAAAGGCTAATTTTAGCCATTTTTTAGGTGTGTGCATCCTCTGAAGGATATGAAATAATCAAACTCATCTTAGAGGTGGTATTGAAGAGTAAAAAACATGTTGGAACTGATTTAGGAAATTTTAGGAAATTTTTGGAGGTTTAGGGATAATTGTGTGAATCGAGTGGGTTTTTCAGGTGTAAGGAGCATGTAGTCAAAATAGTACCCAAAATTCTTGAGATGATTTTAGGAGTTTTAATGAATTGGAAAGAAAAAAATTCATTGAAAATATTAATAATCCTCTACATGATGGAATCATAAAATATTTCACAACACTTGATGGCTTCTCAAGGAATTCATTTTAGAAACACACCCTAATTGTCCCAAAGAAAAAGGAACAATTTTTTTAATTTTAAAGAATAATTGAAGGTTTTAAACCCATCCCATTGTTCTATAAATGATCTTGGGAGTCAAAATAATATAATAATTCATAAAAATACCTTCTGGAGCTTCAGAATCATCTCTTCAAGTTGTCTCTCTTGCAGGTATGTTTCTCGTAGTTAGTCATTTTTTTTTCAAATGACACATGTCACCTCCTAGTTGAGGTGCATTTTTTTGTCCCTTTTATTCCATTCCCAAGGGAAAAGGGAAATAAAAAAATTTTTTCCCCTCTCTAGCTTCTCCTCCATGTTCTCCATGTGACCAACTTCAAGCACTCTTGAGGTGCTTATCTAGGCTATTAAACCCTTTCCCCATCTTGCATCCACAATGTGACACATGGAATCATCTAGTGAGGGAAAATTTTTTTATCCCCTCTTCCCCCTATTCCCAAGGGGATATGGGACAAAAAATTCATCCCCTCTCTATCCCCTCTCTCAAGGTTCCTCATGTGCCCTAAATTTTAGCTCCTAAGGGTGTTAAATTAAGGTTTTCTCCATCTCCCTCTCATTCCAATCCATCAACTTGTGAAGTGGCATCATCTCATCCTTGAGGGAAATTTTATTTCACCTATTTCCCCATTCCCAAGGGAAAATGGGAAAAAAATTTTCCCATGCCAAGCCATATAACCCTATTTTTAACCCACCATTTTTTCCTCATATTCATTAAATTATTTCGAGAATTAGTTTAAAAACTGAAAAGTCATAAAAACTCATAAATTGATTTTCCATTTTTTAATTTTTTTTTTTTCCATGAAACCTAAAAATCTTCAAAAACATAATAATTATATATTTCTGCCATCAAATTCACATCCATGAAATTTTGCAAGAGGTGCATCTTTTCACTTCAATTAATGATAATTCTTCATCCGAGTAAATCACTTGAAAATTGGAAGAAATGATCTTCTTCTTCTAGTTTCATGAACTAGTTTTAATGCCATGAAGTCATATTTTTAGATCATATTGAGGAATATTTTTATCTAAATTCTTCCTACCTCAAAAAATTTTTTTTATTTCCCAGAGTTTTAGTGGGTGAAATCATCACAAAAAATCTTGGAGCACAGAAAAGGATCTTAAAATCTAGTTTTATCTAAAAATGATGTTTCAATTTCATGAAAGTTGAATGATTTTTTGAGATTATAAAAATATTTCATATTTCATTCCCCATGATAAAAATATTAATTCCTCAAATTTTCAAGCTCTAATCATCAAAAAAATTTGAGTGGGAAATCTTGGAATAAAACCTGAAAATTTTAAACCATTTTTTTTTCCCAAAATAAAGTCACTTAAAAAAACATGTGTCTAAAAATAGAAACTTGAAAAAATATAAAATCATCATCAATAAGGTGAATTATTGAATTATAATTTAGATAGGAAATAAAAGATCAAATTTGAGGTGAAAAATGGTAAAATTTCCCAAAATAAAGTCCTCTAGGCCCACTACTAAAAATAGAAAGTCTCTTAATTTTTGATGCAAAAGTTATATTTGGCTTTCATTTTCACTCATCTCACTAATTTTTATGTCCTCAAAGGGTTATAAGGTGATTTCATAGCTCAAAAATTAAATTCAAACTCTCATAAGGATCTTAAAGTATCATCTTAGTTGATCACAATTGTGTCTGGGAGCAAGGCGGAGAACATATTTGAGTGTAGCAATAGTGAAAGTCGAGATATTGTGTAGTTGAAAAAAGGATTTGAAAGATGTCAAGGATAAATTGATTGAAATCAAAGATAAATAATCATCAAAGTATCATCCATCATCATCATCTCTCCATCATCAGCTGAGTTGAGTTGAGTTGAGTTGAGTTAGATGAGCTAAGTGTTGAGTTGAGTTGAGTGAGATAAGTGAGCTGGAGATTGAGTGAGCTGAAGTGAGTTGTCAAGTGAGTTGATTAAGATCAATCAATTGAGATGGGAGAGCTATAAATTTTAGTATGAATGAGATCATCGAGCTATATTCTTGATCATGATTGATCCAATAAATTCTTGAAGGGGATTTAAATCCATTCTATGTGATCTCAATTAAGTTATTGATTCACTCTTTCCTAAATGAGGAGAAAGAAACCATCTTGGCTTCATTGAAAAATTCTCATTCTTAAACAATTAAAGGCATTTGGATAATGTAAACATCATTAAAGCATCATGGAGTTGGTTTTTGATCATCAATGTCAATTTTGAAATCCTAAGGAGAAAGAGAGTGATCCTCACTCTCATTATGAGATCAAAAGGAATCATCATGAGTGATGCCCATGTTCATCTCAAGCTCACATTAGGAGATCTCTCAATAGTGTTTCTAAACACTCATTCGGTAGTCTCGAGGTGTGTCTTGCATCTTGCAAAGGAGGATATTGTGATCACCATGCCTCAAATCAACAAGTTTCTTCATCAAAAGGATCTTCTTTAAATAAATCAATCAATCCCTTTCCTTTCTCCTCTTCTTTCCCCCTTCTTCTAATTCTTCATTGTAGTAATCATGGTATTTTGTCTCATTCACTTAAGTGACTTTCTAAAGTTGAATTGTAAAAAGTATTTCTTTGATTTATAAAAGGTACTTATTTTCTCACTTCTAAGGAAGATGTAAAGTCACAGTGAATAAGAACATGAAGATTCATGTGGGGGTAGAGATGAGAAGGCAATTCACAATGCTATAAATTGGAATGGCTTCTCCATTCCAAAGGATCTTGAAAATTTTCTTTTTTGTAGCAATTGTGGATTGTTGTAGATTGTGAAGCTTTGTATCACCACTACACAAGAAATAAAATTTGCATTTCTTCCATTTCCTTTGCTCATGTTTCCTCTATTCTCTTCTACTTTTTGTAACTTTGAAAGCATAGTGATCTTGAATAACCAAGAAGGAACTTGGTGTCCTTGATTAATGAATCTAAATAATTGTGTGTCTATGGTTTTTAGTCTTGTTAATGTCCTACATTGTTTTTTTCCTCTAATTGAATGTTGAACTACTAGTTATTATGTGTGAACTCTGCTAGTTTCTACTCACAACAATAACCTTCTCTTTCCTAATTTCTCTCCTTTATCCCTCATCACTGTAAAATTCTCCCTTGTACCTCGTATACAAGAACTTTTCCACGGTTCAATGAAGTGTTCTTTGTGTGATCCTGACCTATTGCCACCCCAAAAAATTAGATAGAATTAGATAGTTTACATTCAATAATGGGAGCCTCCCCATACACAAGGAGGGGGCATATCCCCATGAGCATTTGTGGAAACATATAATTTGCAACATGACAAATTATTTCATTTGGCATTATATGAGATAATGGTGTTAGGGACTCTAAATCTTATTACAATTTCTTCCAAGAAGTATACTACAACACTTTCATTTTCTTCTTTCAATGGCACTACCTCAACCCATCTGGTGAAATAATATGTAGCTCCTAAACCCCACTTGTGACTAGCACTATATAGAGGATTTACCATACCAATAAAATCTAACTCCCATTGGGAGAATGGTGTATCTATTGAGATCAATTGAAGAGAAAGGGTTGTTTTCCTCTTTCTTCCTATGAAAAATGGACATTCCTTCCATCTTCTCATCCACTTGTGACAATTAGAAAACATGGTGGGCAAAAAGTAACCATCCCTAATAAACAATTGTATTGGTTTGGGGGATGACTACCAAAAAATTCATAATGGAACTCCTTGAGTACATTTTTAATGTTTCTTAGTTCAAAACACATAATCATTACACCATCAATGCTTCTTTTGTATAGGAACCCATCAATTAGTTCATAATGAATGGATTGTGATGTGATATGTCTTCTTTTAGTTTATTTGAAAGAACCCAATGTATTCTACACTTTTCCTCTATTTTAACTTTTTTTTTACACATATTGATTCTGAAGAAGGCAATAAATCTTCAACCAAATACCGATAAAGTTTTCTACCTCTAAATATTTTAGTGGATGTGATTTCCAAATCAAACTCCATGATTCATGTGATCCAAGCAACTCTTTTCTCATTAATATTTGTGATCATAATATATTTCTTGATGTTAGGATGTGTGAAAAAAACTTTGATTATGTTATTAGATATCATATGCCTAAATTTATTAAGGGATCTTAAGACTACATACATTTTTGCAACAAAATTGTATTTAAGTTCATAGTATTTAAGACTCTAACTTGTGAAGTAATAGATTGTTCCAAACCTTGTTAATTTTCTTGAGTTAATATGGTAGGTGCATTATTTTCTCCTCCAAATGCCTAGATAAGTAAATATTTTTCAAAATATGGGTTAATCATAGTAGGAGCCTAATATATAGAATACTTAATTTGTTCAAAACTTCTAATTATTTCCTATATCCATTTGAATTTACATCCCTTCTTCAGCATTAATCTGATGGGTCTCACCACGCCTACAAAATAAGTGACGAATTTCCTCACAACATTATCTTTCCTAGGGTCAATTTGGGGTTTGAATAGCCTTATCATTTTCCTCACATGGTTTTCATTAGGAGACAACTCAATGGTGTGTTTAATAATGTCAAGGTTATACACTTTGAGGTAATCCTATGTCCATGAAATAATGTAAGCATATTTTTACATAGTTTAACAAATTCATGTTGTTGTTTTGGAGTACATACCTTGCCCAATTTGAGTTATTTTCTAGTAGAGATGGCTACTTCATGGTAGTCTTCATCCTTTATTTTCATATTTATTTTCTCTCCCTTGTATGAATCATCATGTGTAAATTCACTCTCCAATGTGACTAATCCCTTTGGTAACTTATTAGTTTTCATCGGATGATTTGGTCACCAAAAATTTCTTACAATTTGGATTGTGATTCTTGAGATAACTTTTCCTCTTGTTAAATAAATTTGATGATTTGTTAATCATTTTTCAAAAAATCCAATGATATCTATTATCGGGTATTGTTGGCATGATTATTATCTTCACATGTTGCTTTATATCCTTCATGAGATCTATATGAGGATCAAATTATGATTTAATGAAGGAAATATGATCAACATCAACAATTTTTTTCCTTGGGACAACTTAAAGATTAATTTCATAAAAATATTATAAAGATCCCATACCCTATGTTTGTAAGCTCTAAGTATAGATTTTAGCTAAGAATTGAGATCTTTCTTACTAAAGAACCATATTTTTGTATTCAAAATTCATTAGCATTTTGAGGACATTCCTTTTTGCAATATGTAATCATTAGATTGGGGATTTATATTCAGCCACATTATTCATGTGGTTGAATTGAATCATGTGTGAAAAGAGAATAATCCCCTTTTTGGTGAAATATGGAAAAATCCTACACTAGCTCCCACTTTCCATTTTGACCCATCAAAGTATGTTTCCCATAAAACTTCTAATTCTTGGTCTTGTTTTAGCAATCTTAGAATATGAACGTCTACTCCTCCTAAATACAATATGTTCCTAAACCCGTCTCTTCAAAAGTTTCATATGTATAAAAATTCCTCGGACTCCTCTCTATACCCCATTCATCTAGATACTCATATGGAGTTCTAGTCCAAAATTCATGTGGTTCAGGATCAATTTCTTCATCAATTTCAGAGGTTATGTCATAATTTACCTTGGTAGGCCTTGGATCATAAGTTTCAATGTGAAAAAGGAAATAGGATCATCTTTGATGGTTATCTTAGTTCTATATTTGGTTTTCAAATATATGTGATATGAATTAGAGGATAGGTATCCTTCAACTTTTGCATTTAAATATCTAAACAAACATATAGAAAAAATAGGGGGAAGGTCAATAACCGAAATACCTTGGGCAATATTGATATTAGGGCATGCATACAATGTCAATTTTAGATTGTTTATGACCCCTATAATTTTGATAGTAATACCATCAAATTGTACTACACCTTTGTTGATGGGGGTATACTGTAATACTAGGGTATCTGCAATTTGTTTAGACATGACAATATTAATGGCACTAGAGTTACTCATGTAATTATGAACAAGAGGTTTTCCAATAATCAATGATACATAAAATGGAGGGATTTTGATGCAAAATTTACATCAAGAACATTGTATTATTAAAGGTTAAATGGTACTAAAATCTCTTCCTTTTGATCCTTTGGGTCAAACTTGAATTATTTTAGAACTTTTGGAGCACATCCATTTGACCTAGGATTGCTAGAGACCCACACACAAACATCACACTTGTTTTCTTCATTTTTTCTACAATATCCAATGGTTTTGGTGATGAATTTTACAAATGATAAGCATTCCAATCTCTTTTTTTTTTCAATTTATGGATGGTACATATTTAATCAGAAATTCTTGGCAGGCTACATATTGTGTATCTTTGATGCTTTAGCTGGACTCTCCTCTTAATTTGATTGTTCTCATTTTTTATTAGGTTTCATTTTTAGTTTGATTCTTGTGTCTCTTATTCTAATATTTTCTTCTTATATCTTGTATTATAACCTAATTGCACTTCTTGATTCCCTTCAATTTATTTTGTTACACAAAAATATCCATCTTGCCAATATACTACGCTTTCTTCAACTATTTTGCAAATGGATGTGATGGTTCCACATCTTGGCTTGATTAAACCATAGAATTTTGAATTGTCGTGCTTGTCCTATGGTTCCAATTGGTTAATTTTTGGATTCACGAGGTTTTGCACAAGGATAACACCATCTCATGTCTTCAACTAGGTTGTTTTACATGTGGACCATTACTTTATTAGGATTAGAAATGTAGGATATGGTTGTTGATAAGGGATAGTAGGATTAATTTGGATTTGAAGTTCAGCTCTATTTTTCTAATAAATAGGATTTTAGGGTTGATAGGGTCTAGGAGAAAGTTAGAGTTGATAAATTCTCATGAAAGTCATGTCACTATCCATATTTATCAATAAATTTAAATAAGTTCATATAATTCATTTGTGGTGGTACTAGGTATGATTTTCAAAGTGGTTGAACAACAAGGGGTTGGTGATGAGTTTTAGTAGAGGGAGTTATCTAAGGAAATATAGGAATAGGGGTTATTCGGGATAAATTTCATGCCTATATTAGATTTTTTAATCTAAAATGGCAATTTCAAAAGCATCATGAAGGTTTTCCCACTCATGGACTATATCATGGTTGTTATGTTTAAATTCAAATCTCTTAGAAATTATAGAAAATCAAATTGAGATAATGGAATTGTTAATGCGAAATCACAACACCCCTAAATGAGTTCTACAAGTCTGTTTTTCTAAGGCAGAGTCATTTGGTGTGATTATGTAACATTGAACTTTCCCCAAGGTGTGGGACCTTACAAAATGGAAAACCCTCCAAATTGAAGGTTGGTTCCTTATTCCTCTATTTAAGTGCATACGTAGAAACTTGCAGAGGATCCATTCTTAATCCTAATCTAAACTTTACCAAGGAGACAAGGATAGAAGGAATACATAAATTAAAACAAAGCTAAACTATGAGTGTTAGGAATATCCTAACTATTAGTGCTATCTAATATGTTAGTGTGAGTAATTATATTATCTAGGATAATATAATATTGCATTGTTGGTACGGTTGGTTGTGAGTTACAATAACCCACTTATTTAGGGAGTGCATTTTTATAACATCTCGTATAGAGTTAATGAGAGGTTATGTTTAGCTTCCTTGATTATAGGAGCAACATTAGCCTATATAAATGTAATGGCTTGTATGAATCAATATATGCTGAATAGAATATCTTTTGTTGTGATTAAATCTGGTTCTGTGCTCACATTTAGTTTTAGAGCAGTGTGAATCAAGCAATGTAAATTAGATCCGATTGCTTCATGGAGTGCTAAAGTTGTTTAAGGGCTTCTCCAAATTTCTGGTTGCCCTGGTAATGTGATAATTAAGTGAGAAATTGATTCATTTCCAACTTAATCCATATCAATGCATTGATAAGATTGTCCATGTGACTCTGTCAATTATTTATCATTGTTCTATTCCTTTGTGATTTAAGCTAGAGTCTTCTTCTCTTCCGTAGTGACATATATATCAGGTGCAGTCTATATTGTTTCAGCATAGATATTTTTGAAAGTGTATATCAACTCAATATCTTTCTTTATAGTTGTATGTTGTGCTTCATTGGTCTCTGCATTGAGCTAAATGAAAAAGAGTGAAGGGGAAAGAATAAATCTTGATAAGCAATCAGGTGCATCAAACTCGTTGGATGATTGTAAACAAATAATGTTTATTACAGAATATTTCTAGCTCAAAAGTTGACAGTCCAAGTAGTGGATAATATAGTTTGATTCCTACACAAGTATGCAACATGTTCTTTGGATCTAATTTTTATTGCAGACTTCTGCCATGGTATCAGTTTGACATCTATTACAATTTAAGGTGTAGAAGAGTGTAGTTCTGACTGCTTGATATTTGTTCCACATCAAGAGCATTTGATTCCCATACTGAAATTCAACGATTGGATGTATTTGGTAAAAGAAGGTTGTGTTTGTAGTTCAGGCATGAAGAACAACTCCAAATTCAAGTAAAACTCAGTCATGAACAGCTTTTAGGTCAGGTGATGAAATCAAATTTTGTTGGTACCATTGCAGAGATATTTAAAGCACCTTTCCAACACATTTTTCGGTTTATAAAATGGAGCTTTGGTTGTCGAATTATCAGCAAATCATTCTCTCACTTCAATGAAGCCATGAGTTTTTGCAGCCATTTGTGATTGGCTATTTTTTTAATTTTTAGCAAAGACTATAGTTTGAAAATTTTAATTTTACTATAGTTTTTGTTTAATAATTGCATTTTAAGGGCAATTATTACGTTTTTTAGCCAAATTAATATTTTCCACACCATTTTTTTGGGCCTTTGACATTTTTGGAATCCTCATTTCCTCCCAGTTCCAACGAGTGGTCACACGATAAATTTTCTCTCCATCTGGAGTAATTTTTTAATCGTTGATCCAATTTTAATTCAAATTGGGCCTTTTTATGGGAAATTAAAACCTTAATAACTTTTTCTAGGTACCTCAAAATTGAGTGTCATTTTTTGCAAAAGTTTTTTTTTCTATCCTCATTGCATTGATTCAAATTTTGTTGAAAATATGATGTTTGAAAAATACCTTTATTTTTTTTAGCCTCATCATGTCAATGTCAAAAATTGTAAAAAAATTCCTTACGAGACGCATTTTCGATGTTACCCGATGTCCAAAAAATAAAGTGTTTCACATTGCGGGAGGGAAGATATAATAAAAAAATTGTAAACAGTTGAGCTTCATATCCAAATCAGGCTGAGTTAGAGCATGTTAATTGGAGGACGGAGGCATCGAGGCTCGAGGTTGAGGTCAACGACCTCTCTGTCACTCACCACCACGATGAGGCCGCATGAGATTATGGTGGCATATATATAGTATTCTCGATTATGTATGTGATTATTCCTACATAAATTCCCCGATGTAAAAACATAGTGAAGAAAGATAGCATAGTGAGCGTAGATGGCAAAGCATCACGATTCTTGATGACGTATAACTTCATCGAAGATGTGTTCTATTCATACCTAGGTTTGTGGTTAACCTCCAAAAAACCATTGAAGGCTGCTCAAATGTGTTCTGCTGCAGTTCCCACACTTAGGCCATATGTGTTCCACATTGTGGGGGGAATAGCGATGATTCAATGTGTGTTCCCATCCTTGTTGGTCGGATGTGTTCCCGAAAGCATGGTCGATAAGAAGTTGATGTGTTCTTTCTTGTTGTTTGAGATTCGAGTGTGTACCAAGATCATGAGAAACACGGGTGGAAAGTTATAGGAGGAAGTGTGAAAGTTGTTTCTACCATGTAAACATTATTGGGGGGGAATGTTAGGAAATATAATGTTTACATTATAGTGGGATATTTACCGAAGGTAAATAATAATTAGTTAGTTATATTATTGTTATATAAACAATAATATATATTGAGGTTGTTTTAACAACTCATATGATTTGAGTTGTGTATTGTTACGTGAGTAAAAATCACAATTAATTAGCATTATGGAGATATTTTGGGAAAGTAGTTTCGCACGAAAATAGGGATGTAAATACTTATTTATATATGTGGCATATCTTTGTGTTAAACATCCTAATGAATTGAATGATAAATTATTCTTCCATGAATTTTATTATGTCTAAATATATTATTATATTATGCTTTCTCCGTGTTGATTGGATACTCCTCTGCATAAACTCTAGCCAATTTGAGAAGATGGAAATTGTTAACATCTCTGGAATAAAATACCAAAATTGAATCAAAATGCCATGATACAAAATCGATCTCAATATTGAAAGGAGGAATTTCAGGTCCAATAACATTGTTCATCACCTTAGAGGAGTCATTCTTGATGCGATTAAATTCAAGATAACCTTTGACTCAAACCAGTGCAGATACTTATATTGATGAAAGACGTGTTGGGTTTATATGCACAAACCAAAAAATGCATGATGCAAAAGTTGCCGTCTGTGCTAATGAGAGAGTTAGAAACAATAGACAAGAGAGCCAAAAATATCATGAGTCGGTAGTGAGATCTAATGCACCTAAGAAATATTTCACCAAGTTGTAAGGTTCATGGATCCACAGAGATCTAGATTAGGTTCGTACGCATGGTCAAACTTCATGCTAATTTCCTTCTCAACACCACGCCAAGATATTAGATGCAAACAAATATGTTTTTAATGCGAGACAAATAGAATGAATTAATGAAATACATTAGAGAGAGAGAGAGCGAGAAATACAAACTAAATGAATCCTTAGTTAAATTTAAGGTTGTGTAAGTAGATCTTAATCAACACATGATTAATTTTGATGACATCCTTCCTCCTTGCAGAGACACAATGTGTTCTCTTTAACACACAAAAATAATCGATCTACCACACAATAGTGAAGACATAGATTGCGCCTCAATCCACAAAAATCAAAAAGATGTATTTTCTAGTAGATCTCAATTCTAATTGCTAACGTCTTTGAATGGGTGAGGCTGAGACTTTCCAACATATAATGGAAGCTTCACTACCAATATAATGATCAATAGACTCTCATTTTAATTCGGTCACTATGATACCAAATCTTGAATTTGGTCAGTCTTCTATATATGGGACACGAGAGTTGAATTAGCACAACAAAAACATAGTCTTCATATTATTCCGCTACTATTATATTCAAACCAAATAGAACTGGCTATTATATAGCCATAGAGATATAAAAGCACCCTCCTACAAAATAGGAAATCATACAACCAAATATCTTGTTAATAACACTACGGGTACAACACACCTATACTAATATATTGTTGTTGCAACAATATATGATAATAATATAACCCGTTTAACAAACCAACCAAACCTAAAAATTATTCATGATATATTGTTGTTTAGAGGACCCAAACAACTATTAACCATGTAAATATTAATTTCTTGACAATTGTTTTTCAAAAATCGCGATGGTATCCTTTTGAGATGTTTAACACATGACCAAACTGAATGTGTGCTTGTCAGCTTTGTCATGAAGGTGTTTGTGGTGGAAATTTTTCCCACAAGGTGAACTCATAAAATATTACGTGTCGATTTATGTCTCTTGGCCTACTTTATTCAAAGATGCATATAAATGGGTAAGGTCTTTTATTCCATGTATGTTCACAGTCGTGAGCGTTTAGTATGCCCTTGAATTCGGTCATTCCAAAAGACCTTTTTCAAAGTGGGAAATTGATTTCATCTCGATATTTCACCCTCCTTTTGTTGATCATAGACACATCATAATGAGCCATTGATTACTTTACAAAATGGGTTGAAGCGGCCAAAAAAGTTATGTGGCTAGAGAAGTTGTCATTTTTAAAAAAAATCAAATTTTTCACGTTTTGAGAGTACCTCAGGAAATAATATCTGATAATGGTCCACAATTCATTTCTGAGGAATACTTAAATTTTCTTAGTAAATACTTCATTATTTCAAGTCATGCATCAAAATATTACCCATGGGATAATGGTCATATAAATCTAGAATAACAATTTGATCAACATTATGAAAAAGTTTGTTAATGACAACAAAAGAAATTGACATCTAGTCATTTGAATTATTTCCGATCTATTGTAAATCGAGTTAAAATCAATTAATATTTCATTTGATGAAGAAGTGAAATCACTCTTACTCTTATGTTCTTTTGCGATATTTTGGATAACTTGGTAATGGTTGTTAGTAATACAACATCTGCTAATAATATTTTGAAGTTTGATGATGTGGTTAGTATAATCTTGAATGAATAAATTCATAGGAATAGTATAGAGGAATTATCATTTGGGAATGTTTTGTATGTAGAAATCGAGGTAGCGAAGGAGAGATCGAGAGTAAGAATAATGGGAAATCAAAGTCAAGGAATGGCAGGTCTAAATCTAGAGGTAAGAGGAATTATCTATTGGAATTGTGGAAAGAAAGGACATGCAAAGAAAGATTGTTGTTCAAAGAATAAAGAGAACCAAAACCCGAGACAAAGGTAAAGAGGAAAATATTGCAGCAGAGGTAATGCAAGATGTTATTATTATTTGTTTGGATAATAGAATAGAATCTTGGGTTTTAGATTCAGGAGCTTCTTTCCATGCAACCCTAATAAGGGTTATTTCAGAAATTATGTCCAGGACAATTTTGGGCATGTTTATTTGGGTGATGATGAACCTTGTAGTATTACTGGTAAAGGGTAAGTTCATCTAAAATTGTAGAATGGAAATACATGGGTATTGAAATATGTGAGGAATGTGTCAAGCCTCAGGATGAATCTTATTTCTGCAGGCAACTAGGTGAGGTTGGTTGCATGGTTACATTCACAACAACTCTTGGAAAGTCACCAAGGGTGCCTTTGTTGTGGCAAGAGGAAAGAAGGTAGGAACATTATATTTATCTACCTATGTTATTGATCCCTTTTCTTGATTATCTACTTTAAATTCGGATGCATGCATGTGGCATAATCGATTAGGACATATGAGTCAAAAAGGAATGTAGATCTTAAAGGCTAAGGGTAAGTCATCAAATTGAAAGATTTAGATCTTGATTTATGTGAGCATTGTGTCTTTAGAAAGAAAAAGAGAGTGAAATTTCTCAAAGTTGTGGCAACTAAGAAGGAGCAAAATTGGATCTTGTACACTCGGATGTGTGGGGACCATCCTAGGTAGCTTCTCATGGAGGATCCTAGTAGTATGTTACTTTCATTGATGATGCTCAAGAAAGGTATGGATTTATTGTATTAAAAATAAATCTATGTTTTTGAGACTTTTAAAAGATGGAAAGCCCTTGTTGAGAATGAATCAAATTCAAAGTTAAAGTGCCTTAGATCTAACAATGGTGGTGAATATTGTATGCAGAAGGCTTTCAATGATTATTGTTCAATGAATGAATATGTAGAGAAAGGATGGTTCTAAGAACACCACAAAAGAATGGTGTTGCGAGAAGAATGAATGCAGGACAATCATGGAGCGTCTAGAAGTATGAGGATACATGTTGGATTGCCCTTCGAGTTTTAGGCGAAGTAATTGATATAACGTAGTCTATTTGATTAACCATGGGCTTTCAAGTTCACTAGATGGAGGATTACCGAGAGAAGCTTGGACCAAAAAATAGATAGATCTTTCTTTTCTTAAAGTTTTTGGTTCATAAGTTTTTGGATATTCATAAGGAAAATAGAAAAAGTTGGATGCAAAATCCAAGAGATGCACTTTCATTGGTTATGGATCTGGTTATTTTGGATTCTGTTTTTGGGATTTAAATAATTCTAAGATTATTAAGAGTTCAACATTGAATGGAATGAAAAAAAGAATTGTATAGGGATCAAATTTTTGTACACAAGAACAAACCGAGGTTGAGAAGTTTATGAATGAAATTGAACTCTCGGATTTAAAACTCATACCTACATGGTTACACACACTACCATGGTCGGTTACCCCTTACCACATCATCCAATCAACAAATGGTATCGATTATAGAAGATCAAAATCGCATCGGTTAGCCAGGAAACCGCCGCGTCGATCAGCTAGGTCGCTTTCAGAATTATAAATAAATTTCCAGGAGGTCCAGAATGAGCCTCTGGTACCCCAAACTCTTATGAGAAGGTCACAAAGGGTAAGTAAACCTCCAAAATATTTATTCCCTCTCTATCTTATTTATTATTGACTAATAATGTTGAACCAAAATAGTTTTGAAGAAGCAATGCGGATGAGACCCATGTTCGGTGAGAGCATGGCATGGATGAGGATATGGAATCCTTGGAAAAAACCAGACTTGGGATTTAGTTAAGTTGCAACGGAGTAAAGAGGACATTGCATTACAAGTGGGTTTATAGGATCAAGGAAGAAGAGGGTGGACATAAAAGGTACAAGGTAGGGCTTGTAGAAAAGGATTTACACAGAAAGTAGGCATTGACTTTGGTGAAATATTTTCTCTTGTTGTTAAAATGACTTCCATATGTATTGTATTGAGTTTAGTTGCAGTAGATGATTTGCATTTAGAGCAACTAGATGTGAAGATGGCTTTCCTTCATGGTGATTTGGATGAAGAGATTTATATGCAGCAGTGCTTGGGTATGAAGTCAAGGGTAAGGAGAAATTAGTGTGCATGTTGAAAAAGAGCCTATATGGGCTCAAGCAAGCTCCAAGGAAATGGTACATGAGGTTTGATAGTTTTATGCATGAGCATGGTTACTTGAGATGTGAATTTGACCATTGTGTTTATTTCAAGAAGCTTGAAAATGGGAGATATATTATTTTGTTATTATATGTGGATGATATGCTTATTGCAAGATCTAGTATGTAGGACATTGGTGAGCTTAAGGTAAATATAGCTAACATATTTGCTATGAAGGATTTAGGAGCTGCAAAAATATTCCTTAGCATACAAATACATGGAGACAGGAAGAATGAGAAATTATATTTGTCTCGGGAGGATTATATCTACAAGGTGTTAGAAAGGTTTAATGTAGAATTCATAATTTGTAAGTACACCTATGGTTTGGACACTTCAAATTGAGAAAAGATCGGTGTCCTTTATCACATGAGGAGGTCAAATACATGACACGGGTGTACTATATGCTTCAAAGAGTTGGGATTATCATGTATGTTATGGTTTGTATAAGACCGAGACATTGCACAGCAATGGAGTTGTGAGTAGACATATGGAAAATCTAGGTAAAGAGCATTGGAAAGCAATCCAATGGATACTCGGGTATTTGAAAGGGATGTCTAGCATGTAGTTATGCTATGGAGGTTTAGATATTTCATTACGTGGCTATATTGATTTGGATATGGCTGAGATCTAGATGGTAAGAGGAGCACTATTGGATATATTTTCACAGTAGGTGGAATGACAGGTTATCTGGATTTCGAGATTGTAGAAGGTTGTGGCTTTGTCTACTACAGAGGGCAGAGTATGTTGCAGCTATGGCAGAGGCTAGCAAGGAGATGATATGGATTAGGTTCATGGAAGAGTTGGGAAAGGAGTAAAGTAATTGTAAATTGTTCAAAGGACATCCGAGTGCAATTCATTTAGCAAAAAAGAGCACAACATTTCATTCGAGAATGAAACACATTTAGTTGAGGTATCACTTCATACGGCAAGTATTGAGGATGGACAGCTTGAATATGGAAAAGATTCATACAAGCAAGAACCATGCGGATATGCTAACAAAGCCATTAGCAAAGGAGAAGTTGGAGCTACACTCCACTTTTGTTTGTCTTGAAGTTTGAGACTTGAATAAGAAGGAACAAAGCCAAGGAGGAACCAAGAATGAATGGTACCGTCATGTATAGTACACAATAAGAATTAATCTCCAAGTGGGAGATTGTTGAGTATGGAACTAAATTGCTCATGTTTTAGCATGCAAATAGAAATTGCTGGAAGTTGACAATGTCAACATCGCATCAGTTAGGGTTTGACCGGCATCGGTCGGCAAGTTGAATCGCGGACGGTGGATAATTTTAGTGGTGAATATTCGTAATATGGCAAAAATTTCATTTTAGGAAAATTTGAAAAGGTGAATTATTCGGAGTGGGTTGGTGTCCTGTTCACCTAAAATATATAGTATATTTTTTTTGGGGGGTCGGCTTCACCTTCATTTGAAAACATCTCCTATAAAAACCTAGTTGATTCGCTCGGGTAGTATACCTCAAGTAGCTTAACAAATTACCAATACTGTGAAATTTGAACTCACATACCCTTAAGCACCAGAGATTCAGATTACTGTTAGCCTGTGATTGTTGACGCGCGACAAGGGCATCAAGGGCATTGTTGACGCGTGACAACATATATGTACTAGGAAGTGCCACAGCAGAAGTTTGACGACGCGTGACTTGGGCAAAGAAGTTGACGCGCATGAGAAAGTGGAAGTGTTGACACGTGACTTGGGCAGTGTTGACGCGCGACAGTATATTCAGATAGTGGACGCGCGACAGGAAATGGGTTGTTGACATGTGACAAGTGCAGAGTTGACACGTGACAAAGACCTCAGACAGGGGACGCGCGACAAGACCTCAGACACTGGACAGAGTCGCTACTTGGTTCTTTTCATTGATGACAGACTCTTTTCTTAATAATGGAAGGTGCACCAAAGAATATGAATAACCTAAAAGTAAGTAAGAAATCTCGAAATCACTCTTCAAGTATTTTGGAAACTCTATGATACAGATATTGTAAATACCAATCATATAGATGCCACCACAAAGAATCAGAATACTGACTGTGTGGAAGGTATTATTGAGGTGGACATGCATTCTGCACAATATCAAAGTCAAACAAATGAAACCTACGATAATATGCCGATCTTGAAGATATTGTTCCCATTGGGGTGCAACTAGAAGTGCAGCTAGATATCACAGATACAAACACTCAGCAAAATGGAAGACAAAAATCAAAATCAAACTCCGGTCCAAGAAAGAGGAAACCAGTGATTGTGATATTGCTCAAAATTCTACTCAAAAAGTAAAGCATCAAAACGAACAAGAATATGTGGACCATCGGCAGACATACAAGTTTGATTGGGCAACTAAATTTCCATTTATCAACCTCGTACAATCATCTAATTCTCAAGAAATCCCATCCAATGTACATGTACAATATGTACGTGGAAATTGGGAAAGCAACAAAAATGCAAATCAAGTCTGACACTATAGAAAAACATCAGGAAAACAATATTTAATCAGAATAAAGGGCGGATGGCCGTAAAATCAAAACACATAGGTGGAAATCTGAAAAAGAATGCATGCATGTTAGATACGCAGAAGGGATATGAGGCAGAGCGTAAAAACATAGATATCTGTTGGAAAAGGGAGGAACGATCACATCGCATATTGGTAAGATGAAAGAAACAAATCTACATGCAAAATTAATACAATTCTCTACTCTTTTTCAAATACTAAAAAAGGAAGAGTGATTTCGGATTTCCTCGATTTCAAAGTTTTGTATCAATTTAACTAATGTTGAATGTACCTCGCCTCTCATTGGTCCGAAAGTAGTGGATGGGAAATGGCAAAATGCCTCTCGATGATAGAGAAGGAAGATTTGAAAGAGAATGTAAAAAAGCAAACTTTATCTCTCTTTCAATTGATGAAGTGACAAAGAATGACAACACCGCATGGGTATGTATCCACATCTATACTTTAGAAAATCATATAAGGACACCTCATCTGTGGGTGTTATGAAAATGGTTGAAAATCGCAATGCCAAAACCTATATAAAATAGTTGTTTCTCATTTGAAAGATGTTGCTGGAATGACTGATTATGAAATTGCTACGGTTGGTATGCGTTGAGCAGATGGTGCATCCGCACGCAGGTCACCAACATAGGCTCTGTGTTAGATTACAAACAATAAGTGGCCCCATATATGCTACCAATTCACCGTATGGCTCACGTAATGAATTTAGCGTATAAAATGGTAAGCAAACCACGAAAATGTTGCTAAATTAGAAGACCTTATAAGAGAACTTCATGCCTATATGTCAAGCAGCCCAAAGCGATTTCTCGAGTTCCAAAATTTACAATTGGAATTACAGATGGCAAAAAACTTCTAAAAGATGTTGAGACTAGATGGATCTCCTTGTATGAACTCGCATGCGCAGAGTTCGTGAGGAGTATCCTTCATTAGTTGGTTTCATGCACAAATACCATCATGAAGTTGATAGGGCAAGGGACTTGTTGTTCCATTTAACTGATTTGGAGACATTGCTTACATTGGTTGGTATTCTTCCAATGTTAAAGGAGATCAATACACTGATGAAGCATGCACAGGTAGATTAATCTATATTGTGGATTTTATACATATGAGAAAAATGGTATGTCAAAGTCTTGATATATTGTATCGTTCTCCTGTGATAGTTTTGATGCACCTGTTTTTGAAAATTGGAAAGATTTATTAGATCTTAAAAATCCTAACACCTTTTTGAGATTTAATATCCACGATCACCTCTGCATCACTATTAATGGGAGGGAAATACCAATGCACATTTTGTAAAAACGTCAAGATATTACAGATCGTAACGAGAAGATGTTCCCGTGACACGTAATTTGTTTGAGTCTGTTATAGTTGAAACAAGAATAAAGCTTAAAAAATTTCAGAAACCTTGTCATCGTAAATTAGGAACGCTTTCAGAAGATAAAATTCTAGAAGCCATGGGTGTGATGAATCCTAATTTTTGGAATACTCAAGGTGGCCGTGCAGACTTTTGTCAGAAAGCATTTCCATAAATCAATGGGTACAATAATGGAACAATTTACAAAGACGTCAGAGCTCAAGGGTATGGAAATCAAAGGTATACTAAATGCCGATTTATTAAAGTTTCAGTCAACAAATTTTGCAACAACAATGAGGAACCAATATAAGAATTTAGATCAACCTTCTGAAAGTGGTGCTATTACAAGGCTATGGCGAGGAATCTATCAAAGTTCTATCTTACAAGAAGATATCAGTGAATATTTCAGATTATATGAGTTATGCCAAACAATGATTTTGGGGTCTGTGGAGGATGAAAGGGTTTTCAGTGCATTGTCATTTATAAAATCAAAACCGAGAAACAAAGTTGATAAAAATCGAAAGTCAGCATGAGGTGTTATGTTTCTCGATACTCCATCGAAACCTTCCGCTCGACAGAGCAATCACAAGCACTAGAATTCCTTTGCATGAAAGAAGAGGTGTGAATAATACAGCTACAAGTACAAATATTCCCAACCTTGAGAGTGTAATTGCTCTTCGTCACATTCTACGTAAGACAACATCGAGTTTGATGAAGTCATTGATAATGGATTGTTTCAACTTTAAATAGTATCTTCTTTATCTATCTTTATCTTTATCATTAAAGATGTTACAGTCTATATACTAAAAATGTTAGGCAATTCACCCATCTATCTACTAATCCATTTCTCGTGTTGGGTTTTTTTAAAACACGATCTAGCTCATTACCAAAGTGTAAAGTGATGATTTCAACTTTAAGCAGTATCTTTTTCCCTTAATCTTATTGTTTGTTACTATTCATTTTTTTCAGCTCTGGTTATCATTAAAGATGTTACAGGGTAATAGGTCTATGTATTTACATTTAGTTAAATACAATCTTTTTATTTTTTGAAAACGTGGGTTGACATCCGTCCGAGGAAGTCAAGCATTTCTTCTGACCGACAAATGTCGCAAACTCACCCATCTACCTACTAATCCATTTTTTGTGTTGAATTTTTTTAAGACAAAGATCTAGCACATTAACGGTGATGATTTCAATTTTAAATCGGTATCTTTTTCAACATAATCTTATTGTTTGTTACTTTACATTTTTTCAGCTCTTGTTATCATTAAAGATGTTACAGGTCTAATTCTATATATTTACATTTATTTAAAGATATTGTTGGTCTATATATTTAAAGATGTTGCTGGCACTTCTCAGGACTGACAATGTCAGGCAACTCACCCCTCTATCTACAATGTCAGGTAAAACAAACCCTGTCATATACGCAAGATTTCACAGCAATCTAATACGCTTACCCTTGATGATTTCACAGCAATCTAATATGCAAGAGGTAAGCTAAACCCTATCATATTTGTAATTATGTTTAATTTCTTACCAATGATGATTCTTTCTTGATTTCTTAGAATTATATATATCATATCATAAAATTCCTCATCATCCATATATATCATATCATCACCATATCATTATCATATCCTGAGTCCTGACACTACAATTATTATTAACACAATTCTATTCGTTCTAATGTCATCTATATCCATTCTAATCATTAATGTCAACTATATCCATTATAACACATTCCATTTATTTATCATCTTTATCCATTCTAATGACATTATGATCATATCGTTACAAGTATAGAGAATAATTATCTTAAAACAAGTTCAAAAGTCTAGAGAAGAAGAATTATCGTGTTTCGATGATAAATCTACATCCACATTAAATTGATCATCGTCCATATATATCATATCATTATCGCTATTCATCGCCTTTCATCATCATCTATCATTAATTATCAATTATCATCATTCATCATCTACGTCCACATACAATTCATGACAATGCAAGTAAACAAGAAACATACATATAATTCATGATAATCACCATCTAATGCAATTAAAATTAAAGATCAGATATAAATCCATATAATTAAATTCAAATACCATAAGTACATACTCAATAGTAGAAGTTTTCAAATTCAATATTTAAAGTTTCCTCAATAATAAAAGTTTCTAGTTTTCAAAACCCTCTTTTTCTTTATCCAATTCTACTCCTCTTCTTCCCCAACGGCTTCTTCCACCGTGGCAGAACTCTTTCCCCAACACCGTAAATAACCCCCGAACTTATAAGATCTTCTCAAGACTGTCTAGATTTTTTAAAATTCTTTCTTCTTGATTTGTCGATCTCCATGCGACAAAGAAATTTGGATCAGCAGCAGCAGATAAACTATTCCGCTACAATAATTTTCATAACGACTAATAATCTCATTGATAAGTACCTTAGCCCTTCTCTCCCATTCTATAAGTTGATTGATATGAGGAAGAATAAACTCACTGAAGAATAAGCTGATTGAAAAGGTGGCAACTGTTAACTTGTTAGTGTTGAAATGAATATCATTTTAATTCAGATTTCATTTCACCTTGCTCCCCTGGCCTAACTACCTCAAATTGTCTCAAAGCTTTTTTCTCGGCCTCTATCTTCTTCCCGCTCATCAAGGCCACCAATCGCATCTCCATCTTTCTCATCAACCCACACAAAATATTTTTGTGCTTGTCCGCATCTATGAAATACTCCTTTCCCTCTTTAGAAGTACTGTGCCCAAACCCCGTATGGTCCAAGCAACAAGTGATACCTAATCAAGCAAGTGAACAAAACCAACTTAAAAACATATAAAGAGAAAACAAACTAGCATTACTTTGTATTACTTTATGGTCCAGCCTGTTATCGATCCACTCAATGATTCTCTCCAAGCTTCATACTCAGGAATGGTGTAAAAAGATAACACATTTCCATTTTTGTGAGTTTCCTACATCAACATGTGCCAAAATTAGACATGGAGATACATAACCTCTGGAGGCTTAAAAACAAATATAAAGAGTCTCAATACACTCAACCAAATACAGGGGGAACATTTACCCTGACAATAGGAGTATGAAATTGATCAACAATCCTTTGATGTGGGAACCATCATGGTCCTTTAAGAGACAAAGGACAAGTCAAAAAGGATCTCACTAGAAAGGATGTGTCAGAATTAAGAAAAACTAAACAAATACTAGACAAAGATCATGTACCGGTCCTGTCATTATCATCAGATGGCCATATCTTAAAGATTTAATGTCTGTCATATATTTTATCTTCCTCGTAGACAAAGGATTTTATCTTTATTCTCCATTTGTTGGTGAGTGGTAGCTTCCCCACATCGGGAGCAAGCTTACCTCCGAGAGGAAACACGCCATAATAATCTTGACCAACAACAGATATTCCCGCCACCTTGATAGATAAAGATAACTAAAATAACAAAAATAAAATTGGAAAGTGATGTCGAAACATGTCACAATACTACCAAATTCAAGATTCACATTTCCCCGATTCAAGGCACAAACACTTACAACAGAGAGCCTCGGCCGAGTCACCCTTCCGTTAATATTAAAGTACATTGATCGTAATTCTTCCCCCGCTTGATTTGCATCATCAAGTTTGGGAACATCAATTAATTTCCCCTTCTTGGTTCCATCAGTTTTCTTAAGATCTTTTTTTTGTTTAAACTCTACCCACGCCAGTATACTTTCAAGTACACACTTTTCCACTGCACTCATCAGATCAAACAAAGTTACAAAGCTCATCTTAGACCCTAGCATTGCAAAAATTACATGTACTCAGAAATGCTACATCTTAGACACCACGCCTGGATTTATTGACATGGGCTGCAAATGCGAAATAGTGAAAATTACTATAAATTTATAACAAAAATTGTATCGTAATAAAAATAATAAAAATATGAATTAAAACGAATTATACTTACAATCAACATGGAAACCGAACGCTTGATTCGAGAAATTTCTTGTCTTCTTCCACAAGTGTTGCCTTGTCAGAATAATTGGTAAATTTTTGAACTAAGGCCCATAAACCGATGGATGTCATTTGCTTCGATATCAATTGGAACATTCGCCATCGCTCGAGTCACATAAAAATGCCATCCTCTCAATCAGGATGACAGTAAGGTAATTCAAAATATCCGGATTGCTTCAAATGGGGCATATTAATGTATGGATGTGAGGGCATAAGGGATTCCTCGTAGTTGATCTTGGAAATCGATTGAATTGATTCTCTAGATTTTTTTAGTTGTACTTGCATAAGGGAATGTGAGGGCATAAGGCATTATAGTTGTACTTTCAAGGCTTTGACAACGAATGAGACCTATAAAAATTCAAGAGCGGAAGGTGAAAACGAGAAAATGACCGTTGAAGAGTATTTATAGGCTAAATCGGCATCAATGTCTTCAATTGACGCCAAAGAACTTACCTACACACGATAATAGTCCTAGCTGCCGCACGCCAATAGATCCAAAGATCGCGCGCGATAATAGTCCAAACACGCGCCACGCCAATATGCGATCGCATGACACGCCGCCGTCAATAGGAGCCAATACGCGCACGCCAGGCGCGACAATAGGAGCCAGCGACGCGCAGTGGAGCAGTGACGCGTGTCATCGCTCCTATCGACACGCGACGTCACATCGGGTCCTATTGACGCGCCACGCCATTGGATGCGACTTAGGGACTATTTTCGCACATCGTAAAACCTTTAACGCGCATCAATCAAGCCGCATGACGCGTCACGCGCCAAGACCATTGACGCAAATCGACGCAAGGTCAGAGTGATTATTGACGCCTCTTGTTGTGCACGTCACATTCTACGTAAGACAACGCCGAGTTTGATGAAGCTATCGACAAGAAAAAAAGAAAGTGTCACATTTTGAAGATGTCATCATTGAAAATTTGAATTGAAATATTTGGGATGATTATTAATGTACAATTTACTCTCCAAAATCGTAGTTAACAACCATAAAACAAACACCCACAAGCATGTATACATGATTAATTAATGAAAGCTTAAAGTAAAGACATAACACAAATCTACCGAGAGTATCATGAGTACCACAATTTTATTAAGATGTTATGGCTTGAATTCTTCATAGTAATAAAAACTCTCTTCCACAAGATTGATCACTAACACTAGCTCTCCATACTTTTATAAAAACATGTAGAGGCTATTATTAGGCTCGAGAGTAGTTAACTTGTAAGGAAAATTTACTTTTCTATTAATAATGAAGATAATCAAGTCAATAAATTGGTTCATACTCTTCCCTATTAATATATGTGGATAAATGTACACTAATGGGTGAATTATCCAAATACTAAAATACAACTAATATTACAAGTGCACCTTAATTATATACAATAGTGTATGGTTATTTAAATACACTGACATCCCCCCTTAATATGTACTTTAATAAAGGGAATGAAGGAGGAACACTGAACTATCCCACCTTAATGAAAATTTCCTTCACTCCCAAAAGTTTCCTAAGATGAAAAAATTGATCCTCAAGCAAGGGATTTATGAAGTTGTCTAAAACCAAATTTTTGTTCAAAAAATTTAAGGTCGAGAGTCTTGTGATAGATTAACTACCAAAGATGATGCATTTTTATATCAATGTTTTTAATGTGTCAGGTGCTCCATCATATTGTAATAGATGTGGATGACCCTCTAATTCACACATTACCTTAGTCAACTTATATTTGATTGATCAAGAATTAATTTTCATAAGTCACCATATATGAGTTATCCGATTTTGATTATATCTATCTTCTTACCCTTATCACATCTCTATCCCTTAATTAAATACAAGCCAAGCAATGTTACCAAGTTTTGAGGATAAAATTAGGGCTCCATCTTCATTTACACTTTTTAACCTCTACTCTTCCATGACACTTGGAGAACTACAAGTAGTTTAATCCTGCTTTTGTGTATTTGGTGCATAATTTCTAAGACTCATAGGTATCAAGGGGGAATGATGAGGTAAATCTAATGTATATAATTAGAAACACTTTTTTAGGGTAATAGGTCTAAAATACAAAGAGATGATATTTATAGTTGTAGAAGAGTCGTTGAAAATATTCATACACATATCCGAGATCTATAAACACGTGTGAAGTATGTGTTAGATATAGATTAGATATCTTAGTATCAAAGGACACATTCAGTAGCCCTATGACACATTCATCAAGAAAACTTGTTCTAAAATAGATGAACATTTCCTCTAATTTTAGGATCCCAAATCTCAAAGGAAAATTTATGACACTCTGCACAACATCCTTATCCAATTTCAAATCACCGTTATACCCCTACATCTGGTAGAACGGTGAATTATTTTTAACCCTAATCCTAATTTAAGCTATATACTTTCTGGAATTAGTGTTGATAGAATATTATATCCTTACACAATTTAGGACTTTTGTTTCTATATTTGATGTTTTCAATAATCTTATATACACATATTGCAATATCATAATTGAATTACCTCTTAATGTTGACATTACAAAAAGATAGGAACGTTGAAATTACTATTCATCTTATTGTTTGTTACTATTCATTTTTTTCAGCTTTGGTTATCATTAAAATGTTACAGTCTATGTATTTACATTTAGTTAAATACAATCTTTTTATTTTTTGAAAACGTGGGTTGACATCCGTCCGAGGAAGTCTGTTACATTTCTGACTCGACAATGTCGCAACTCACCCATCTATCTACTAATCCATTTTTTGTGTTGAATTTTTTTAAGACAAAGATCTAGCACATTACCGTGATGATTTCAATTTTAAATAGGTATCTTCTTCAACATAATCTTATTGTTTGTTACTTTACATTTTTTCAGCTCTTGTTATCATTAAAGATGTTACAGTCTAATTCTATATATTTACATTTATTTAAAGATATTGTTGGTCTATATATTTAAAGATGTTGTGCACTTCTCAGACGGCAATGTCAGAATCAACTCACCCTCTATCTACAATGTCGTAAAACAAACCCTATCATATACGCAAGATTTCAAAGCAATCTAATACGCTTACCCTCGATGATTTCATAAAGACGTTACCCTTGATGATTTCACAAAGCAATCTAATACGCAAGAGGTAAGCTAAACCCTATCATATTTGCAATTATGTTTAATTTCTCGCAAAGTGATGATTCTTTCTTGATTTCTTAGAATTATATTTAATTTATTTTTTATATGTGCAAAATCCTTTGATATATTTTTTTAACTGTGGGATAAACAATACATTATACAATTTTAAATATAAGTCCACATAAAATTCCTCATCATCCATATATATCATATCATCACCATATCATTATCATATCCTGACTCTTGACACTACAATTATTATTAACACAATTATTTATCTAATTTAAATTTATTAAAACAATTCAGTTTTTTTAAAATAATTCATAATCATATCATTACAATTCTATTCATTCTAATGTCATCTATATCCATTCTAATCATTAATGTCATCTATATCCATTATAACACATTCCATTTATTTATCATCTATATCCATTCTAGAGAAGAAGAATTACAAAAGTCTAGAGAAGAAGAATTATTGTGCTTGATGATAAATCTACGTCCACATTAAATTGATCATCGTCCATATATATCATATCATTATCGCCATTCATCATCTTTCAAAGATCATCTATCACTAATTATCAATTATCATCATTCATCATCTACGCCACATACAATTCATGACAATGCAAGTAAACAAGAAACATACATATAATTCATGATTAAAGACTATATAAATCCATATATATATATCATTCATCATCTATAATTAAAGACTATATATAAATCCATATAATTAAATTCAAATACCATAGTACATACTCAATAGTAGAAGTTTTCAAATTCAATATTTAAAGTTTCCTCAATAATAAAAGTTTCTAGTTTTCAAAACCCTCTTTTTCTTTATCCAATTCTACTCCTCTCGCTCTCTTCCCCAACGCCTTCTTCAACCGTGGTTGTACCTCTTTCCCCAACACCAAAATAACCCCTAAACTTATAAGATCTTCTCTCAAAGACTGCCCGTATTTTTTAAAATTCTTTCTTCTTGATTTGTCGCATCTCCTCGCGATAGAAATTTGGATCAGCCGCTTTAGCTTTGAATAATATGTCGTGGTCGAAACCATGCTCTTTAATTATCCACTTTAGTGTATTGTTTTGTTTGTTAACCAAAACAATATTTTGCTTCAAATTTTTTGTCATGCGGATAAGTCGTTTTTCTTGCTATTTCCAAGTGAACTTGCAAAACCTTCACCCGACTCTTCAAATTTTCATATTTCAACCGCACAAAAGAGTAATGTCAATTCAAAATATTACTAAAAATGAAAATTTCAAATTAACAAGAATGATTGTTTGAATGTAATAGTACTTACAACCGCTCTATCTCTTTCGGCATTTGCGATCGCTACCAAATCCTTGTCCTCGACCATTTGTTAAAATATGCCCGGCCTCGCACTAATATTTTCCAATTTGTTTAATGCCTTATCTAAAATGTCGTCTTTATAGTTGTTGTTATACGTGACAGTCCCACTTCTTACTTGGGTAAGTAAGGAATCCATCTTCGCAGGTTGATTCTGGACTGCAGCGTATAAACTATCCCATTGCCAATAATTTTCATAACGACTAATAATCTCATTGATAAGAACTTTAGCCCTTCTCTCCCACTCTATAAGTTGTTTGATATGAGGAAGAATAAACTCACTGACATGGGATTGACAATCATAACCAATTAAGTTCTCCAAAGGAAAAGGTGGCAACTGTTCACTATCTCAACTGATGAAGACGATCTTCGGCTGAGAAGTATGGGGCTTTCACCAAGATCAACTCGCTACGTGTTTCGCCTTTGGGTGGGCTGATCCTCGCTTGTGAAAAATTAATCAAGATTTAGATAAATAAATTTAAATCGAAATGTAATTCAAAATTGTAAAGCATATTTAAATTGAAATTTGAAGTATACCCGTGGCCTTGAATCATCTCACGGTATCGAAAAACCAATGGGTCATTGCTATCAATGCCCAAATAATCTTCATCTAAATTTATATTGTTCAAAACATATATGCCGCTTGCAGACTGGGCAAGCCACCAAGTGAGAGAGTTGGAATTCAAAGGAGGAGGCAAGGTTTAGTGTCCCACTAGGGGCCGGAGCAAAAGGCATGCGTTTACCAATGTTCTTTTCACTGTTCCTCTAGTTGGAATTTTAAAAATTATATGGTTGAGTGGGAGTCGGTGCCGCGGTTTGAACAAGACCGACATGTGCTGAAAAGTACAAGAAAAAATGAAAAATAGGAAAACAATTCATGAAGTCAAAATTTCAAATTAAACATACTATCGAAGAGTTGACCTTGTTGCCGAGGGGTTGTTTTTCTCTTGCTACGGGTGGCCTCAGAGGAGTTGACTTTGTCTGCTCGTAAGATATGAATGCATGCGACTATCGTATGGAGTGAGTCAGGGAAGAAGGTTGAGTTTCTGAAACAAGTGTATGTTCCAAAGTCCCTACAATTCATCAATATTAAATGTTGTCAATTCATTTGGTTAAAATTTAAATTGAAAAATAAATATGCAACTTTGGAATTTGTAAATAATATATGAGAAGGTATTACTTCTCTGGTGTTTAACGAGTTCAAACTGTTGAGGGTTTGGAGAGGAGTGAGCTTCCATTTCAGATTGGGAGTCCCCAAAGCCTCAGCGTGTTGTTGGCCTCTTCCTCTCGATAACGCCTTTTTTCGGGGAAGGGCTTCAAGATATCTTTTCTGCAAAAAATTAACATTTAAGTGTTAATAACTACGCAGTGTAATGTCGAAAATTGAAATACAAACTAAATACTTTATACCTGTTGTTCTTCAAATGGAATTGACAACTTCATCAACTCCTCATCATTGCAAGTAGGAATTTTTTTATCTCTTAAATTTAAAAGTGCCTCATAATAAAGGCCAAGGAGATAGTTTGTTGAATAAATGACAGGTTTTTCAGAAAGTTTTGAATTTGTTAGTTCAGTTCTTATTTTTTTGGATAGATATGTGCACCAATCAAATTTTTGTTTTGAGATAGTGGCAACAATGTATGCAATGGCCCAATTTGGTATATCAGTTTGGCGACCCTGCAAAACAATTTTGGATTGAAAAAATGAAATAAGTGCAGCAAGAAAGTGGTGTGCAATTGATTGTGTATCCACACCACGCCTAGATTTATTGACATGGGCTGCAAATGCCAAACAGTGAAAATTACTATAAATTTATAACAAAAATTGTATCGTAATAAAAATAGAATAAAAAATATGAATTAAAACGAATTATACTTACAATCAACATGGAAACCGAACTTTGATTCGAGTAATTTCTTGTCTTCTTCCACGAGTGTTGCCTTGGTTGTAACAAATGGTAAATTTTTGAACGGAAGGCCCATAAACCGATGGATGTCATTTGCTTCGATACTGAATTGGAACATTTGGCCATCATTCAGAGTCACATAAAAAATGCCGTCCTCTGAATTGTAGGATGACAGAAGGTAATTCAAAATATCCGGATCTGTTTCGAAATGGGGCATATTAACGACCCCTGAAAATTCACACTCATCCATCAAATCTTTATATTCTGAAGACAACTTTAAAATAGTATGGATGTGAGGGCATAAGGGATTCCTGTAGTTGATCTTGGAAATCGATTGAATTGGATTCTCTTGATTTTTTGCTGAACTTGCAGTTGGGAAGCATCCAAGTCGACATTATAGTTGTACTTGCATCTTTGACAATGATTGAGACCTGCAAAATTCAAGAGCGGGAGGGAAAACGAGAAAATGACCGGGTCAAGGGTATTTATAAGCTAAATCAGCGCCAATCGGTTCTCCAATGACGCTGGCCAATGACCTCTATTACGCGTCAATGGCTTCTATTGTCGCATGTCAATGGCCTCTATTGTCGCTGGCGTCAATAAAAGCCTCTGCATTGTCACACATCATCGACGAATGGCTTCTATTGGCGACGCGCGTCAATAGAATCCATCGACGCGCGTCGATAGAAGCCATTGACGCACGCGATAGAAGCCACGACGCTGCAATAGAAGCCATCGACGCGTGCATCACAAGTGGTCATTGACGCTTGTTGTCACGCACGTCAATGATGGAGCCATGAAAAAAAAGGTGAAATTTTTGTTTTGGAATACTGTCAAATTCGCCTTTCGCTGAAACTAGTTCCGGGGATATTCGCCAGGTATTTTCCACCTACAATTTTATAGAGGTGTCTTAAAATGAACCCCGTAAACAACTATTTGAAGCATAAAGCTAGTGTTTAGAGGAGAGAATTGATCATAATTACAAGATAATTGTGTAAGAGAGAATTCTTGATGAAGAAGGCAAAAGCTTTCAAGGAAGACAAAGTATTGAACATCCGAGAGGTGTGGAATATTGTAAATCCTCATTTTATATCTTGTCAAAGCTTTGGATAATAGATTGGCTTACTTCTTGGTGGATGTAGCCCACACTAGGTTAACCACATTAAATCAAGTGTTGATTTATGTCTCTTGTTTTGTATAATTCTTCCGGTAGAATATCCGCTTTTATTCGCATGTATGCTTAGATCTAATATATTGTCTCATGACAACCGATGTGCTAACCTCAACAAATCAGGTGTACTTTGGTCCATAATTTATCTTTTTCCCTTTCTTTTGATTCCTACTTTGGCTTTGACTTGGGCCCGGATGCTGATTTTTTCTTTGGGTGGAGTTGTAGGTTATTTTGTAATTGTACCCCTTTTTGATAACAAGGGAAAAGAACCAACTTTTTCCCGCACGGTACATTTTCCCAGGACACGTGGTATTCGGTGCTCATTTAGAAACGTTTTCTCTATTTACCCTTGAATCGCGCCATACACGACACTTGGCATTCTCCGCTTACACCTTTATACTTTGCCAATTTTGAGACCCTTTTTATCGCTTTTGACTTTGTTTTCTGTTATGCGGGATTGTGGTCTATCCAATATTTGGCATAGGGGTGAAATATGGATAATAGGTATTACTAAGAGTGGAATTATTTCCCAATTCCTTTGAAATCTTAAGTTTAAATAAAACAATTTCTTTGGTGGATCTCTCTTTATGGTATTCAATTTCTCTAATAGAGCCAAATGGTCACTATTATCTTCAAATTTCCTTTCTAATTTCCCCCAAAATTTATCCAAATATGTTATGGATTTAGGTGGGATACTTCTATATGAGGAAAGATCCTTTCCTTCGAGGGAATATGTTAATAATCTCATACCAACATCAATTTGGGTCACATGGTGGATTGAGAATAGATGTGATACATCGTTGATATGATCATAGGGTTATCCCAATTTTTCACTGAGTAGTAAAATATGGAAGGGTTTTAAGGTATGTAGTTGTAATATCATTGCATACATTTAAGGTCATAAGACTACCATAAATAAAGTCATGGTAGGCATAATTTCTTTGGTGAACCATGAATGTAAGAGGTTGAATTTTTTTTTGAAGGATATGGGTAGAAATATCAGGTGGAGGAATGGATTGATTTATTTTGTGATGGTGAGGTTTATTAAATATTTACAGAGATCTACTTATAAGTCTCTTCTTGGGTGACACATGCAAGAATTCAATAGGTTATCCTTCAACAACACTTCTTCTTGTCACAATTCTTCTCATATGCTTGTAAGGTGACTGGAATTTTCAAATCAAAATAAAATGAAGTTGTCAAGTTATTGGAATGGAGGTTCAAAAATAAAAATGAGCTAAGAACACACCAAATATTAGTTTTAAATTAGAAAACATGCATCCTCGATTTTACAAATGCTAAAAATATTCAATAAGAACACACATAGGTCCCATCAAAGTGCTAAACTATTAGTTGTCAGAGTGTGCACTCCTGAGCACCAATTGAGATTTGTTGTCCCAAGAGAAATAATGGGAATTCCTCCAAGGTGTGGGAACTTGGATCCTTGAGTAATAGCTCTAGAGAAATTTGGATCTTATCCTAGCTACTCTATGTTTTTACTTTAATCTACCAATTGTGGGAGAAAATGGGGAAAACATGAAAAATAAACATAGTGATGCACCAAGATGTAAGGGGATCACCCTCCCTATATGAGTTGATAAGAGAGAGGGAAATATACATATCCAAAGGGAAAATATGAGCCATAATAGAACAACATTTAAATATAATTCTCCCTCTCACCCCATATCAAACACGGTGAATCCGAATCTTGCAAATTCCACAATCACAATAAATCATAAGAATAACAAAGATGTAAGGCAAAAAATTGCAAAGACAAAGTTCAAAAATGATCCATAATGATATATGCATTAAAGTATGGAAAATACATAGTCTAATAAAAATAATGCAATGCATTGATGCATTTAATGAACTAAAAACTAGAGGTCCAAGGCACTCAGAAGCTTAGTACCCAAAAGAGTAGAGTAACTTTGCATTCAAGGAAGAGGAATCATTTTTACAAGATTTCCTAGACATATATATATATATATATAAGGGAAGAGAGAAGAGAGAGGTTGAGGAGAGGATCAAGACTATTCTAGATAATATCCCCTTTCTCATGCTTATCTTTTCCACACAGATCATAGGGGTCTAAAAATATGCATAACTGAAAATATACACCAAAACCATGTCTATGAATATTTTGGAATCTTTGTTGGCATAATTATGATCCATTACCATTGAATCATGGCTGGGAATGGCTTGAAACAAACCTTATCCATAAAACCTACATGGATTTCAAGAAAATATGATTTTTTAATGATTTGATGCCTTCATTTGCTATAAACAACCATTTTTTCAAATAGATTTCTCAAAAATCCTTAATGCGTGTCCATGAGATTAGGAGAATGAGTTGATATGAATCTATCATTTTTCCATAGATCATGATTTCACCTTTAGTGTCGTTTTTAAATCTCACTCTTTTGATCCACATATTGACTAGATCCTTCATTTTCATTGAGGTGGGGATATAAAGAGAATATTGAGATGGGTGGTGATATAATCAGGGTTGAATCTGCTAACCAAAATATGGAGGTTTTTAATCAACATTTGTGGAACAAGCTTAAGATTGTGGGTTTTAATAATTTCATTGCTAAATTACATGCTCATGACCCTTCCCTATCAAAGAAATTTGGCAGAGCTTGGAAAGAGGGAAAGTTTAAGGTTAGAGATATGGAAATTGAGGTTTTAGAGACCACCATTGCCCTTACGACAGAGATGAAAATGGATGGGCTCAAAAATTTTAAGGATAGAACCCATAGAGAGCATGAAATTGAGTTGTTCTTCATGGGAAAGGAAAGGTGATCTTTCTTTACTGATGGTATTTCTAGGTCATGTATTCTAGGAATATGGAGAGAAGTGTGCCTTAAAATCATGAATTATATCACTCTGGAAGGAAAATACCGAAAAATCTATACTCATCATATGACCCTTCTGAATATGTTTCATCATAAGGTCATGGTGAGCATTCCTTTTTTCCTATTTATGTCAATGAAAAATTCTCTAATGGTGTTCTGGCAGGAGAAGGTGGAGATTCCTTTGCATGAAGGGCTCATCCTCATGATGTTTGAAAATGGGAAACCTATTCTAAACTCTTCTCCGAAAGATAAGGTGGAGGAGGATGATCTTACTCTTGCGGAATTCCTTACTAAGATGAAGGTTGGGAAATGTAAAAATGTGGGAAAGGATTCTAAAAAGGAGAAGAGTGAGGAAGGTCATGGTGAAGCGAGCACCTTGAGAAAGAGGGGTTGTGATGGTAATTTTAAGGGCTTGAGGAGTGGTGTAGAAAGGTGCGGTATTTAGAGGGGGTGCTTAAGGTGATCGAGAAACCAATGTTGTTCAAAGAGAAACCATGTTGGATGTCATTAATTTTTCAAATAAAATTGTCTCATCCTAGGTGAAGTCCAAACAAAAGATTCTGGAGTTGGAGCTTCAAGTCAAAAATATGAGTGATAGGATGGAAGGGATTGAGGAAGGCACTAAAAGGAGGAGTTTCAATTTGCGCATCAATAGTTTCGAGGATGAGATGGAGGAAGATATGAATGACAAGGGTACTGAGGGTGTTGTGAACAAAGAAAGTCTTGCTGAAGTAGTGAAGTTTTTCCTAAAAATTAGCTGGGTTTTTCTAGGACTGTTGGCATACTTTTGGTGAACTTCTGCAGACTGATGTTTTAGGGCTAGTTTCTTTTCTCTATTTTCTCTGTCTTTTTTGGTTTAAGTCTTGTTCTTCGTTGTTTGAGTTAAGCATGTTTAACTCCTTTAGAGGAATTTTCTATATCTATCTTGCTCATTGGTTCTTGTTCCTCCTTTTGTAAGGCCCCGAGAGCCGATCCCTATTTTTACCTTTTTAATAAAACAATTTCTCAAGAGAAGAGAACAACTAAAGAGTGTTTTTGGGTGATTTGGGAACCCGATAACTCTTTCATACATAGTTTATGAATCCTTCAATCATTATTCTTAAAATCAAGACCAGATTATAACTTTCTCATCCACTTTTCATTTAGATCTCTCCATTGAAATATATCATCAAAAACTCATAGATATGTCTGCCTCCTTTGTATTAGTTATAACATCCCCGTGATTCATTTTGCTTCAAATTGAAACTTGTTATCCCAAATTCCCTCCCCTTGAAAATTTGGATAACTTATCAAAAATGGACTTAGCCATTTTGATGAATTTTAGGACTTACTTACATTGGGACTTCACGACCAAAACACATGCGACATGTCTACATGATTTTCCCCCAAATCCTAATGGTCTTCCTTTTCAAGTTTCTATAGGTAAAAGGAATATTTGTAAGTCAATGTTCTATGTGCATCCCCACTCCCGAAACCTAACATACAAGTGACAGATATTTATGGGCCTCTAAGGCATAAGCATTTTGTGGAGTCAAGTCCATGGAATAAACAAGAGATTATTAAGTTTTGGGTCCACTCGGAAGTTGCAAAGAATGAAATTGAATTACGAAGGAAAATCTGATATGAAACTATGAAATGCGAAGACACATGGAACCTTCTAACTTTTTCCTTTTCATTCTCGACACAAATTTGGAAAATGTGAAGTTAGAAACAGAGGAGTCCCATTAGTACATGGAGCGTTCTAATTGGCTCATGTTTCACGTTGGCCATTAGAGGTTATTAATGGTCTAACATCGCAAAGTTTCATGGATCATTTTCATTGGCTCACATTTTTCGGTGGCTGGTTGAGTTTAAGAGTATTCGACACCATGAAGGTGTGTGGATACTTCTTATTCGCTCACACTTCCTAACAGTCGATACAAGTTATGAATAATCTAACACTTTGTGAAGGTGTGTGGAGCTTTTTAATTAGCTCACACTTCATAGTGAGAAATATTTGATAAGAGGATCAATCTATGCTCGAAGCCAATCTAAATTTTTCACGTGTCAACTTCATGTTCCTCTCGACACGCAAATCTTTAAATGGCCATAACTTTCGCTCCTCTTGCTCCAAATTTGGTAAAATTGGTCACGTTGGAAAGGTTTTTTTCATATATTCACATTGGAGTCATAATATTCAGGATTTGAGGGAATTAGGTTGAAGAAAAAGATAAAAATATGTAACTTAAGGACCAAAACTAATGATGTCATTCTATACGATCTGAAGGATGCGATAGAGGTCGTGCTATAGATGATGGTTAAATATCTATCATGAAACACATATTATCCTAAAAATATCGATGGTGATTGATCATTAGTGGTTGAATTCATTTTATTAGTTCCTCTCTCTCCTTCTCTCTTCCCTTATAATTTCTCTATAAATGAGATACTCACGCATTGTAAAAAGGATCCTCTTTGTTGTAACAACACCATGCCAAAATGGTAGTTGACTTCCCATGAGTTTCAAACCTCTAATTTGGTCTCTACAATGTATTTTTGCCTTCTTCCATGAATGTAATGGTCTGTGCATACCTTTAAGCAATAAATTGTGCCTTGTGGCACATTTTTCTACCATTTTCTCATATTTATTTTGTTTTTCTCTCTTTGTTTGCTTTTTTGTCATGTTGTGCATGTTTCCTACTTAGGGTTCCATTTTTCTATGATGTCAATGTGTGGGAAAGGTGAGTCTAGATGGTCCTGGTTTGTGACACTCTTATCTTCCCTCTCTCCCATGTTTTCTCTCTTTCCTTCCCCTTATGGAGAGTGATCACCCTTATTTCTGTTGTTATCACCACCCTTAGCTTATGATTTCCAATTATGCATCTTTCTAACCCTCTCTCTCTCATGGTCCTTTGATGTTAGATTGGGATTAGTTAGATGTTTTCCTACTTTAAGAGTAGTTTTAGCATTAGGAATAAGTAGAGGAACCAAAATTCTTTGGACGTCTATCTTAGAACAAGTCCTACAACTTGGAGACAGTCCTATGTTGCCTCAAAATCTTGGGTTTTTCATAACTCGGGAAGAGTGAAATTTCGAGCTCCGACAGGTTGTGGCACACCCGGTGGGACAAGTTTGAAGAACTTTATAACTTCATTTCCCCAATTTTGATGTGTTCTTGGTGGGATTCAACCTTTGGAGGCATGTTTTTAGCACATCTAGTGACTCCACTAATCCAACAATCCATTTTCTCGATTGTAGACATTTCCTTCATTCTTCCATCCATTTCTCTTTTCCATTCTTCTTTCTTCCATTTTCCCATCCTTGAAGTTGTGAAATTACGAATTCATTCCCTTATTGGAATATCCCTTTTCAAGAGAAATATCATTCCCTCCATCCCCATACTATCAAAATCCTCCTCCAAATCAATTTTATGGGCTCTATTATGAATAATATGCATATAACCCAACACCCATCTAACCCATATGGTTATTATTTTGACTATGATATGTTTTAAGAATAGGGATATGCAGATGATGGTGGAAATTTCTTGGAAAATGTTGATTTTTAGAGGAAGATTCAACAAATGGATGTAATCTTACTCCAAGGAGAGGATGCATACAACATCATGGTGGTTAAACTACCTGGTTTCGAGTGAACTCTTGTCCATGGGTGGTACTTTTCTAAGTTGGTTCATCCTCAAAGATAAGAAATAGGTATTGAATAAAGCCTTGGATGTTATGGTTGAGACTTTAAATGTAATGATGTATGTGGTTGAAAATATGGAAGCTCATGAATCTAGTGGTAGGAAACTATGCCAATGGAGAAATCCTACACTTGACATCTTACAATCCTCCCATTTCTTCTTCCCAACCTACACCATCTCAGTTTGTTTTCCATGTTCCTAGCTTTCTGCCTACTCCTCCCAAGAATTCCACTTCTCCATCTCCTTAATTCCTCTCTTATATTCTTTTCTCCACCCTCTTTTTCCAAATACTCATCCCATCTATAGAACAATCTTTCCCCTCCTCCATCTTTTGATTCCTTGCTAACTCAACCTCTCCCTCACTTCACAAAATTAGTTGAAGTGAATTCCACTTGTGAGAAAACCATCACATATATGTTGAGAAATGGACCGAATCGATAGTGTAGCTGAGGAACTTTACATTGTTATCATGGAGCAATCACTAGGAATACGTTCCCAAGGAGTGAAAAGAGGAAGAAACCAAGAATGAAGATCGGTATGATCTTCAAGCAGAGGAAGAGAAGCTCCAAAGTGAGCAATAGGTTTTAACTAAGTTCAATGACCCCTATTTTCCTACATGTTTAGACCTTGCTTCACTTTTGGATGATTGCAAAGATCAACCAAGGACATCTTCAGATGTTGCAATTGATTAAAGGGATCTTCATGGTGAGGAGGAGGAGAATTTTGATCTTTCAAACTTATTATTTGAAGAGGAGAAGGTGATTATGAAACAGGCATAATTGTTTGTAGAATTATATCATAGTTCAAATTAGATTGTAAATGGTTTCCACCTTCAAGGAAGTCTACATGAAAACCTCATTCATGGGGGTGAGCTTCAAATACATGGGAAGATCAAAAGGACTAGCCTTTTCCCAATAAGATACCTAGTTATTTTAGACCCATACAAGGAGTTCCAACTAGTCATGCTCACTTCAGAGCATGAGGATGAGCTTCAAAGTTCCAAAGGTCATCTCCAACACCTCCAACCAGATGCAGAATGACTAAATGAGGTATATACCTTTTTCAGCCAATAATTTGAGCAATGGAGTGTAAATCCAATTGCAAGGCAGTTTTCCACTCTCATTAATGGCCATGACCATTTCCAAAATATCTGCATGGCTACATTTTGTAAGGAGAGGAAGTTACTTATCCTAGCTTGTATCAAGTTATGTTTATCTTCCTTTGCTTCAAGTTAGAGTAGGTAGGTAGGTAGGCTTTTTTTCTATAAAATAATTACATTGTGTACACTCTACATGTTCCATTTGGAGCATGTATGATTTTCCTATTTGTATATAGTTTTTTTGGTCTTTGTTATTGTTACAGTTTAGTTGAGGAAGAAATGCGATGTTGAGATAGTTTTTAGATGATTTTTCATTCATCCCCAAGATTGGCTATATAATAGAGTTCTCCATACCTTGGTCAAAATTTATTTTTGGGAGGAGTTCACAAGTTTTAATGAAAAATCCCAAAATTAGCTTCAAGAGCAAACCAGGAAGTGTTCAAATTGTCCACAATATTGAGCAAGTTTCATGACATAATCAAATAGTTGGAGTAGTTTCTAACTTTCATTCAAAGCTCCACATATCAACTTCGTGGCAGCTCCACCTCGGTGTTAAGTTCATGCAGATTTAGGAGATATGTTTTTAAGGTTGAGATCAGTTTCTTCAAGGTTATGATTGACTCCATGTCAAATTGATGCTTCAAGGAAACCTGTCTTCATCATATAGCAAGCCGATGTCCCCTATAGGCCATCAACCTATTATCCCAAATTCACACCTTGAAAATTTGGATAATTTATCAAAAATAGAATTAGTCATTTTGCGAGCTTTGGGGCTTTACTTACATCGGGACTTCACAACCCAAACACATGTGATATGTCTGCATATATTTTCACCCCCTAAACCATAACATGATTCCTTTTTGGGTTTTTGCAGGTCAATGACATCTTCACTTGGGAAAATTTTAGTGGCGATTCTTCACTAATTAGTGAATATTTAGGATTTTGAAATTTGGATTTGGCAATTTTAGGATTCATCTGGAGCAGCGTTTTGCCTAAATGTTTTGGGAGCAAGTTAGTTTGGGGGGTCAGCTCACCTAGTGTTTATAATAAATTTCATATAAATACATATATTCGCCACAATACACTAGTTACATACGCATATAGTATACATCTTGAGCATAGACATATGTTCTTTTGACAACATCATAGGCTAGAAACGTGACCCAGTCATGAAACATCATATTCCATCCAGATTCTAGATGCTTAGATGCGTATGCAGATGCACGACTGCACATATAGGTAAGCGATGCATGTGTAGTCGGGTGGCTACATATGCAATGGAGCGTCTACGCCTGCATATGTAGACACTTGGCTACATATGCAGCCACTGACTAACATAAAATCACCTGCCTATATGTACAGTCGTGTGTTTATATGTTTTTGTCCACTTTTCCCCACTTTTGTTGTGAATCCAGTTTCTTGGATTTTTATCATTTATTGAAAGCCCATTTTGGATATTCCCACCATTCTATAATAATTTTTGGGCAGGGGTTCTTAAGTGAGCCATAATCTTCGCAAGTCAACATGTTATGTGCATACCCGCTCTCAAAACTTGAAAACACGTGGCATCTTTCCACGGGCCTAGAGAGGAAAATCATTCTATGAACTCCAAGTCTATAGAATAAACAAGATATGATTAAGTTTCGTGTCCGCTTTGATAGTCACGAAGAATGAAAGTAAATTGAGAAGCAAAAGTCACTATGACATTCTAAAATCTGAAGATACGTGGAGCCTTCTCACTAGCTTTCCTTTCACATCTTGACATGAGTCGGTAAATGTGAAGTTGGACACAATGAATTCGATAAATGCATGGAGTGTTATCATTGGCTCATATTTTATGGTGTCTAGTGGATTTTATCAATGATCGACATCGCAAAGGTGCATGGAGTGTTCTCATTGGCTTGCATTTTGAGGTGGCCAAAGGATGTTAAGCATAGTTTGACATAGTGAAGGTACATAAAGCCTTCTTATTAGCTCACACTTTGCAGCGGTCAATACATATTATGAACAATATGATGTTACAAAGGTGCATGAAGCTTTCTTATTGGCTTGAACTTCACAGTGAGAATATTTGATAAGAGGATCATCCTTCACTTGAAGACAATCTAAATCTACCACGTGTCAAATTCATGTTCCTCCTGACTTGTAGATCTTCAAATGACCATAATTTTCACTCCTCTACTCCAAATTTCGTAAAATAGGTTCCGTTAGAAAGGAATCTATGAGATATTCACATTGGAGTCATCTAATTTAGGATACAAGGGAATTAGGTGGGAGAAAATGATAAAAATTGGTAGCTCAAGGACTAGAATTAAAAAGTCTCGGTCATAATTATGTGCTCACCACCACAAATTATTTCACCAAGTGGGTGGAAGCTGCACCAATCAAGCAGAAAAACTTCCCAAGTTGTGTGTAATTTTCTCAAGGAGAATATAATTTTTAAATTCAACATTTCTCACAAGATTGTTACTAACAATGCTTCCAATTTCTCATCACATGAATTGACTGAATTTTGTTATGGATTTAGGATCACATTGGCTCATTCATCCGATTATTACCCCCAAGGCAATGGTCAAGTTGAATCAAGAAATAAGAACCTAGTGACCATAATAAGAAAGATGGTTGATGAGAATTAGAGGACATGGCATAAAGCATTATATGATGCATTATGGGTAGATCAGATTACTCCTAAGTGAGCTATTAGAATGTCCCCATTCCGGTGATGTATGAAATTGATGCAAAGATTCCTATCTTTGTAGAATTGCCAGCCTTATGGTTGGCTAAAGCAATTGAGGATGAAACTTTTCAAAGTTCTATTGAGAAAAGGATAATGTACCTAGCCAGGCTAGAAGAAGAATGGAACAAGGTGGTGCATTGCATTACATGATCATCGAGCAAAGTCAAAATATATCCGACAAAAATAAAAGCAATGTGATTTCCAGATTGGAGATCTAGTACTTCTCTGGGATAAGAGAAGGGAACAGAAAGGGATGCATGGAAAGTTTGACTCTTTATGGAAAGGTCCTTTCAAAATCCATCAGCTAAATAGTGAAAATAGATTCTATCTATCATATCTTGATGGAGAGTTGCTCCCTCTACCTTTCAGTGGTCAACATCTGAAGTTGTTCCATCAGTAATGCAAGATGCTCTCTTGCATTGTATTATAATTTATTTCATGTTGTGTGTTTACTTTCTTTCTTTCTTTCTTTCTTTCTTTGTTTTTGGTTTTCTTCTTCCGACTCCGTAGCCCAATGGATAAATATTTTTGATTCTAAGTTCTCTTCCTTTGATGTCTCAAAAAGATACAGTCCCAACTAGAGCCAATTATCTTTTTTTAGTGATTCCACTAAAAATGAGATAACCATAGAAAATTTTTGGCCATATCTCTTAAAATTCCCCTTTGAAGGAGATTTTTGGTTTTCAGGTTTTCATTGCATGAAAGCATGTTTCTTGCATGTTACATGTCTCATGTTCCCAAAACCTGAAACCCAATTGTCTTGGCAAGGTGTGTTGGATTTTGAACTCCCAAGCATCGGAACATGTGTTATCCAATGCATGTTTCATGTCATATGTTTCCTGAAACCCAAAACCCAAATGAAGCCTTTGTGTTGTGATTTTAGGACTTAGAAGAATCTAAACATCTCATGTGCCATGCTTCATGTTTTCCAAACCCAAAATCAATTAAACCGAACCCTTTCGTGGGTTTTCGGACACTCTGCATGATGACATGTCATTAATGTCCAATTGTCTCTGGTAGTTGGCACACAAAATGAGGTGTAATTAATGTTAGGTTTTATAAATAGGTGGTTTTCCACGTCATTTGCTAACTAGTACATTTTTAATGCGTTGATTTTTGTGCATGCTTCTTCCACCTCCAGACACTGATTGAGCTTCCCAGTCGATTTCACCATCCATTCTTGATCATTTTTCGATCTTGTTGAAGGTATTCTTCTCCTCTTTCCATTTTGAAACTTTTTGGGGTTATTTTTGAGGTGTTTTGTTTGGCTTCCATTTCTTTTCCTCTTCCATTTCTATTTTAGGGTTTTGGGTCTTTTTCCCTTTGTTCTTGTCCTTTTCCCAGTAGGGTTTTTGTTTGAAATCCACTCCTTGGTTATTTACTTATATTTACATAAGTTGTAGATTTCAAAAGAATCTAAAAACCAATGAGTGAACAAAGTGGGAAATTTTTCATGTTCTAATAGGACAGAGACCCGATATCCTTGTTTCGGTTTTGCAGGGTGCTTGACATCATCCGGCTCTGATATCCTTGTTTCGGGCTTTGCTAAATGCTTCGACATTTTTCTTTCTCCACCTTGTTTCGGTCTTGACAGTGTTCAACATCCTCCGAGTTCCACAAAGATGTTGAGTATTTCTACCTGCTTGACATCATCTCACTTCTTCCTTGTGTCGGGTTTCGCAATGCACCACATGCCCTAATTTCTCACATACACCCCGCCAAGTTTCGGGTTTCTCAAAGTGTCCGACATCATCAAAACTCCACCAGCTTTTCAGTTTCCATTGGTGTTGAGGTTCGACATACAATATGCTTTTCGAGTAAGTTTTTGAAGGTGTTCCACTGAGCGTGTTCATGACTTATCATAGCTTGCGCACACCCCTCGACACTCTTCTAGAAGTCAAAGGCATTTTCGACTCCTCATACCAATATCCTGTAAAATTAGCAAGGAAATTTTCATAACCATACCAAAATTTTTCGATCCACGTCAGGATCCCTTGCATTGGAGCGTCTCGTCGGGATCCCAAGTTTGAAGGTGTTCAAGTTTTGAAACCCGAGCGGTGTATCGGGTCTCAGGACTCCAAGTCAGACACTGACTTTCGAAAGACTTCATGCCATTTTCCCGGTTAGCTTTTTGGGAACATCATAACATATGCAACATCACATGTTCCGATCCCCCTTTTTAACCCTTTGGCACATGTTTTCTTGTGTCGAACTTAGGTTTTTGGTGCTTTTTGCCTCTCTATGTTGAGTCTTTCTGCATGTGCCCCTTTTTAGGCGCGTGCGCCTGTCCTGTCAACAGATCATTTGTTGCACCTCTTTTTGGTGCGCCAAAGGCACACATATTCCTTCTGTCAACACCACTTTCGGTGCGCAAAGGCACACATATCTTCGTGTTGACAAGGGCACGTTTTCAGTGCGCCTTTGGTGGTGCGGGCATGTTTTTCTCGTGTCGACAGCTCTTTTGGTGCGCCACTTGAAAAGGTTGGTGGCACATTTATTGCTACCTCGCCTATATATAGGCGCGTCTGCGCTGTCATTGTCACCAATGCAAATCACGTGATTTTTCTAAGCTTGTTGCACACCACTTTGCCATCGCTTTCGATTGCTTTGTGGACCCCTTTTGTGCATTTCTTCATTATAAAAAGCCGGGTAAGAGGTCCTCTTTCTTTTGTGCTTCATGTTTGTGGTTTTTGGCTGTTTGTGGATATGATTTGGATTGAAAAGGATGAAATCATGAATTTGCTCTTCCCCCTCCCTGCTGTCTTTCCACATTTCCTCCTCCTCTTTCTAGATCTGCTGGTAGAGGAAGCTCTGTCCTGAGATGATAGCTTGAAACCCCTTTGTTTAAACCATTTCTATCACCCCAAATGGACCTTGCAAAGAGAGTTTAACCATATGTGGAACCCTCTGAAGAGTCAAACCTAAAAAAGAAAAACTGTATTTTCCTTTGGCACATTGGCATACCATGCAACATCAAGGATAGTTGTGCCCTTGGCGCATCTGTCGCCCCTGTTACACAAAGAGCAGCCGCGCCAATGGCGCGCATTCCCTGTCTGCTGCATCATAAAAAGCTGCGCCCTCATGGCACACTTCCCTCACTTGCTGCAAGCGCTTTCCGTGCGCCCTCTTGGCGCATCAAACTTGAGTGCAACATTGCAAATTCATGCGCCCTTTGGCACACCCAGCATCCATGTAAGCAGCCTTTTTCTATGCACCAAGTGCAAAGCTATAAACGGCGCAGGCGCGTCCTCATCGCAACAACATTGTGTCATGCAGACCTTCCATGCGCCGCGCCAAGTTCCCCTTCGGTGCATGAACATATGATGTTACACGCATTATTCCTGCGCCCTTTGGCACACCTGTACCCATGTAACATGAAAATAATTTGTGCCCTTTATAAAATAAATACACATGGCGCAGCGCGCTTGTGCTTACAGAAACAAAGAATGCACCCTGCAGTGTCTATGCGCCATGCGCCCTTTGGCGCTGATTTAACCCTTGCAACACCCTTTTCCTGTGTGCCTTGTCTATTTAGCTCTGCAATCTGCAATATCCATGCGCCATGCGCCCTGAGGCCTCAAAATTGCTAACTCTTTCTTCTGTCAGCATTTCAATGGAAAATCAAGCAGCTGACATGGCTTTCTTCGATTGGGTTTCACTTCTTATTCTTGCAGATCAGCAGCTAAGTTCAGAAGAACATATGTCAACATCAAGCAAGAGACCTACCAAATCCAAAGGCAAGGCCAAGCTCACAGAAGAAGAAATGAAGTATAAGTATCAGAGGGTCAGAATGCCCGACTCCCAGGCCGAGTGTGACCTGGACATCAGAGACTCAGAGTTGGGTCATATCGATATGGAGGAATTCTGGGTCAGGACTCAGAAGGTCACAAGAAGTCCATGGATGGACAAGCTGATAGGCAGTGCCCTGCACTTTGCTGGGGGAATCCCAGTCAGCGCCGTTAACAATGAATTCATGATGGTGGTTGCCCGGTGCTACAATAAAGACACAAGATGTGTCGTAAATGAGAAGGGTGAGGTCATAATCAACCTCACTGCCCGCCACTTTGAGATAATACTCGGCATTCCTCATCACCGGCACTTTGTGGCCATCAGCCGAGAGGATTGTATCAAAGCCTGGGATGACAATGAAGATCAGTGCATGCAACTGATGAATGAAGTATATCTGAAGAACAAAAAGTAGTGACCCGTTGGCCACAAATCATTCACCGCAGTGATTTTTCGGAGGAGCTCAGTGACACCATCACGTTCCTGAGCAGGGTGTTTGGGCTTCCTGATGCCCACTATTTCCACAAATGGATGCTGCGGTATTTAGAAACAATGAACAAAAATATGCCCGATCAACGCTTTGAATGGGCAGAAATCATAAGCAGCACGATATCAGAGTAGCTGCAACAATTCCCCACAACGGGAGGTTCTACATGAATTCCTATGTTGTTTATGCTGCAGCTTCTGAAAGAGACTATCCAGCTCTGATGCGGAGTGGGGTTTGGCCCCAAGTTAGAATCTATGAATACTATCCAGAGCTGAAGCTGGAGAATAGCATCCCTCAATTTACAAAGATCAATGATGCATTTTTCTATTTCATCATCTACCTGTTGAGGCCGAATATGACTTACGGTCGCACGACCAAGAGCATCGTGGCAGCCACTGAGAAATGGGGGGCCCTGTTCACCCAATTCCCCACATTCACTTATCTGAGAGCGGCTAACTTCTTGGGAGAGCCAACTAGACTGCCAAGATATGTTGGGCCCAAGTTGATTCTGCTAGAGCTGTCAAGACAACTAGTCACTTATCATGAAAAGTGCCTAAAAAGAAAGAAGGGTGGAACTCCTTTCCCCCTCACAGTGGGTAGATATACATGTCTTACTCACCACAAGGCAAAAGACATGTTTGCAGAGCTGGAGCTACTGAATCTGAAACATGACTTCCCGGAAAGGCCTACCTTCGACCCGAGAAATTGTCTGCCAAGGGCTAAGCTCGATCCGATCCACATCCCTCAGATTGAGGATATCTACATTGACCTATATCATGAGGTGGAGCTCAGGAGGAAAGACCATTCTCGTTTGGCCTTGGCAGAAATCATCCAATATGGGGTAGCCATCATCCCCAAAGGCTACCAAACTACCGAAGAGGAAGTGGATCAAGTATATCTTGACACAGGTGGGGATGATTGGCCTTTTGCGGCAATTGATAGGACTAAAGCACCTCAGACAATTGAGGAGAGGGTCAAAGAAACTCTGCGTAGAACAGAGCATTGGTGCCGAATGAATGGACTCATCTACCTCGGGGTTGATTTCACAACCTCTCCATTGGGTAACGCACCTCCTCGATCAAAACAGTAGCCTAAAGGCAAAGGAAAAGGCAAAGAGGGTGAATCCAGCACCACTCAAGAGGAAGCCCCTGCAAGTCCTCCTTCCACTGCACCCGAACAAGTTGTAACCCTGGCTTCTCCAGAGAAAGGAACGGAAGAAGATGTTCCAATAGGCCCATCCACTCAGGATGTCGCCACTGCTGCAACAATCGAAGTCCCTTCTGTCCCTTCTTCTTCTCTTCCTTCCCCTCCTCGAGTGACTCAAGCGACCATTCCTTTGGTCGTGTCCTCTCCCCCTTCTTCTACCATTCCTCCCGCTTCTTCGTCCATCTTCTCTTCTCTCGCGGACCTGTCCCCCTCCATTTCTTCTCTCATCTCTGAGCTCCCTTCCCTTCCTATGTCTTCCTCCCCTGCAGTATCTCTTCCTCCCGTGAGCACTTCCTCGGCCTCCCTCTCGATGCCACCTCCAAGTGTCTCCACGTTTTTCCCTTCTACTACTGCAGCTGCCCCCTTCTCTGTTTCTGGCCCTTCTCCCATAAGTCCAGCCTGGATCTCCCAGCACTTAAGTCAGCAGAAAAGGAAAGTTCCCATCACCCGATGGACTTTTCCGTAATCCCATCCAAAGGGGCAAAGAAGCAGAAGCCCGTCACACGCTTCTCTCAGAGTGCTTCGGGAGAGAGGGTAATGGAGATCACATACCCCAATCCTCTCGAAGGATAAAAAGGATCTGTCTCCGACAGATTATACAGTGACCCAAGTCACAATGGGGACATCTTCTGAAAGCCTTTAGGGAGAGGCCCTATCTATAGTTGACGCCCTCTGCAAGAAGCTTCAAGAAACAAAAGAAGAGAAAAGGCTATTGAAAGAGAAAAATAAACATCTGCTCCAAGCCTTACAAAAGATGGGCAGTGCACCTCCCACAACTGCCGCCGAGACTCCTGTGCCTCTGAGCCAGGATAAAATTAATGAATATGCAAAAATCGGCGAGCAGGGCATGGCAGTTTCAGCTTGGAGGAGCCAAATCCTCAAGGACAGTGAAAGAGTGATCACCAAGTTCTCTGATTTGTATCTGAACATCAACAAGGTGAATAAAGAGCTCCAAGCGTTAGCAGGACCCATATCAGAAGAGCTGGACCATGCTAGGCTGCAGCATGAGACCTTTCAACAAATGTTTGACTGTTCAGTCAAAGATTTGGTCAAGTTTGGCATTTTTGGTCATCCCAGGGCCCTCAATAAAGTCATTTCCACCTGGACTACCGGGTGGATCAACTGGAATTTGTCCTTGAAAAGATCGATAAGGTAAAGGAAGAAGCCCTGGACGCGATGCACCAAATGGAACAAATCATTCTCAACATGTCACCAGGGTTGCTTACTCCTTCCTTCGCCTTAAGAAAAGTTGATGAAACCATCCAGATCTTCAAGGAGATCGTTTCACAAGGGCTGGGGCCAGAGGTCAATTTTGACGCGGAGTCCATCAATAACCTGCTGGCCTGTCGGGACTTCATCGGGTTCCTCATAGAAGCAGAGAAAGAATATTCCAAACTCCCAGAGAAGCTCATAGACGAGTGGGAGACTTGCGAGGTGATCAGTGAGTGACACAAGGATCCTTCCCAGGATCAACTAGGGCCCATGATCAGCAAGTTCATGGAATACCGCGCTCAATTCCACATCTCGTCACCCGAGCGAAGCAAAAAGCAAGCTACCCCCTTTCGGCCGCAGGATGACGACGATGAATAACTTCTCTTTCTTCTTCTTCTCTCTCTTCTTCAACTTTCTTTTTGTGAATATCTGGAGTATGTTGGCACAAATGATGACATCATCCATGTTGCACCATGGGATGATGTCATCCATCAAGTTGTCAAAAGTCAACATGACTTTGAGATATTTTGTATATCCTTGTAGATATTTTGTAAATATCTTTGTAAATAGGTGGTTGGCTCCTTTTTTCCTTCTTTTCTCTCCTTCTTCTATAAATACCCCAATACTTGTTGTATTGGGCATGAGTGAATATCTTTCAGATGAAAAATAGAAGTGAGGAGAAAAGACTTTGAGCTTTTTGTAATAGAAAGAATTATTAATACAATATTTAGACTTTGTGCTGAATACGTGTGTTATTTGCATTGGATCTTTCTTACGTTAGATCTGTGTGCTTGTTCATTGGATCTACTTCTGTTTTATTGTCATTTATTCATCAGTATTGCTTTGCTCGTTTATGCAAGTAGGTTTGGCTCTGTTTACTACCAATCCCAAAACATAAACCCTCGACCTTTTCTGCTTTGGAATTCATTTCTTTTCTTTCTTCGGATCTGATCTTTCTCCATCCTCTCTTTCAACATCCTTGAGATCTTTTCATCTAAGGATAAGTCAGACAAGTCAGGAAAGATGAAGTATAAGTATCAAAAGATGGAGTCTTCTTCTTATGTAAGCTTGTAATTATGACATCCGGGACATAGAGCTCGGTAATATAGATATGGAAGACTTCTAGAAAAGAATTGAGGATTCTTCTTAGAATTCATGGATGAAGTCAATAGCCAACAGCGGTCTCCCTCTCGTAGTAGGATTTCCAATATCAGCCCAATGCCCTAAATTCATCCTGGCTTGCGCTTCCCACTATGACTCAGCCTCTCGCTCAGTAAGAAATCAAGTAGGGGAATCTATAGTGAAATTAGATGGAGATTATTTTGACCAACTCCTAAAGTTTCCCAACTTTACGAAATATGTTGATTTAGACTTTAAATCAGCACAAAATTCCTAGGACAAAGATCAAGAATACTACATCAAGCACGTAAATAAGAAGTTCTTGATCAAGGCTAAACCATTTTTCTAGGTTTCCTAAGTCGGTCCCTAGAAGTGATTTTATTCTTGAAGTCAATGATATCATCACCCTACTGAGCCGGTTATTTTGACTCCCATATTTAAAATAATTCTAAGGGTGGATGTATTAGTTCATGTTCATCATAAACAAAAATGACCAAGGGATTGATTGGGGTAGCCTAATAAGTAATGAGATAGACTCCCAAATGAAAATGGTCTTGTCTACCGGCAAGTTCTATATGATGTCATACGTCACCTATGCAGCAGCAGGCATGAGGAACTATCCAGGGCTGGATGCAAAGGGAAACCGAGCAACAAAACACATATATCGGTACTTCCCATAGCTGATAATAAAAGGGTCTGAAGACCAATTTAGAAGAGTGAATGATGCCTTCTTCTACGAAAACATTTGCAGATTGGATCCTGATCTGAGGAAGAGAAGGGTTTTTGATGAAGCATGGAAAAAGTGTCAAAATGGGGTTGCATCTTCTTGCAATTCAATAAGTTTACTTATCTTCGGGTGGTAAGGTTCCACGGTAATCCTTTCCTTTTCCCAGTTCCCAGGTGACAAACTGATCCTCATGGATTTGGTCAGACAATTGTTGGATTTTCACAAATTCCAACAAAGCAGGCACAAAGTCGCCATCTCCTTCCCCATTTCCATTGGAAGGTATACATGTTCCACCATGGTTAAGGCCAAGAACATGGTGCATGAACTTCAAGAAAAATTGAAGAAGCACATGAAGATGAGGGAGGGATTTGACATCCGAGGAGTCCTCAAGTCATATGGAACATTGTACCTGCATGTGCCCACTATGGAAGATATCTGGGTTGATCTTCGTGATGAAGTTGCCATCCGAAGAAAAGACAACAACAGACTAACACTTGAAGAAATTTAGATGTTAGATATGATGATATCCCCAAGGGACCACGGATAATGAAAGTGTTCGAACCTAGGTATAAATAGTCGATGGAGACTAGCTTGGATTCCCAACCATCGATTGGTCTTCTTTGAAAAATATTATATCACTGAAAAGTTGTTTAGACTCTTGTCCACACTAAGGCATGGCTCATTTCCTAGGGAATGAGTTATAAGGAAAATATTTTCAAAAATAGCTACTTTAGAAGTGGGACCCTCCAAGGGAGAGAAGGAAAAGGATAAAAGCCCTACCAAGAGGCAAATAAAGTTTAAGTTTTTCAGAAAAGGAGAAAAGCAAGGGGCCGAATCATCTACTACTCCTACACAAATAGTTGAGATATTGGATTCACCTCCTCCACCAAAACAAGGAGAAATTATTTCAGAAATCAAGGTTAGTCAACCTCTTGTTTCTCCTTTTTTGATTGCTCATCGAGGTGAGTCTTTCTCTTACTTCTCAAGCTTTGGCTTTAGAGTCTTTACCTCCTCTCTCCCAATCTTCCTCATCTCATATTTCTGATGCCACTCTCATCAGCCATGGCCAGCATTTTCTCCGATCTCTCACCTCTCTCTGTTAGACCTATGATGGCCATAGAAATTCCTCCTCCTTCTGCACCTTCATTCCCTAAATCCATTCCCATAGTCACCACACTTGCAGTCACCACAACTCCGTAAGTAAATCTTCCTCCACCTACAGATACAACCATAACACCTCCAATAGGATCAACTTCTTCCACTGTACCTCAATGGTTGATTGATCAGACTCCGAGGAAGAGGAAGGTGGTAGTTCCCCTACTAGCCTTCATTTTAGTTCACTCAAGGCTTCTCCTTCCAAATCTACCAAGAAACCCAAAATGGTTTCAAGGGTTTTAGTGGATGCCTCAGGGCATAAGTTTGTAGAGATTTCCACTCCCACAGCTGACAAAACAAAGGAGGATATAGTAGTGACTGATTATCAGATTACAAGGGTTGATCTAGGAAAAGTAACAACAGAAGGAGCACAATAGGATGTGCGGGATGCCATGAATGTGCTTTGCCAAAAGCTAAAAGAAACAAAGGTAAGTAGGGATGAGATAAAGGAGAAATTTGAACAATTGACAGAGGTATTTCTCAATATTTCAAAGCCTTCCCAGTCAACACCATCATCTTCTACCCCTACTCCTATAAGGTTTGATTTCTCATCGGTGCCTATGATTAAAAAGATCAATAAGAAGGGGAGAACGGTTGAAGAATGGATAAAGAGGCTACTCCTACAAGGAAAAGAGGTCATAGATGACACAGTGGAAGTTTATAAATGCTTGGAGGAAATAAATAAGGATGGTGACAAGATGGATGATGAATTTTCACAGGAAGTCAAGAACCTTGAATTAAATTTGGAAGCCCTCAATTCACTGAAACAGGTTCCATCCCAGATCTTAACGGAAGAAGGAATTATTCCACATGGGGATAAGCTTTTCCAGCTATCCAAAGCCATCAGGTTCAAGATAAATATTCTCAGTGAAGCTTGCAGCAAGTTGAGGGAATTTAGAGATTAGTTGATCGATGCCACCAATGACATAGAAGAGGAGCTATCCAGGATCTTTTCCAAGGTGTTGGATGAGAGCTTGAATATTCTACCTGTTGACAATCTCTACAAACAAATTCAGGAGTTAATTCAACATGAACCAACTTTTGTCTTTGATCTATCAATCATCGATAAGGTCATAAGGATCGAAAATGTTTTGGAATCACTAAGAAAACTCAACAAGAAATTGAAGAAACTTCCTAGTAACACAAGTGACACTCAGGAAACTTGTGAGGTCCTAAGTGATTATTCTAGTGTGCTAGATGAAGATGAGATACAGGGCATAATTTGGAAGTTCCAAGAATTTTGACACAAGCAAGATTCGCTGGAAGAAGACAAGGATGATAAATCAGAATAAACATAATGTTTCATGTCATTTCCATCAAGGAATTTTCATGTCTTTTTCATTTTCGTTTCGTCACATAGGAAGCAAATTTTGACTTGTTCTCCTGCGTGAGAGTCAAGCAAAATAGGACTCATTAAAAGACTATTTTCTAGGATTTATCCTATTTTCTCTCTCGCTCTCTCTATTATAAATAAGGGATGCTTGTGTATTCCAAAGAGACACTTATTGAATATTAAGAGATATTATGAAGAAGAAGAAAAACTTTTTATTTTCTTTTTAATCATTGAAGAATAGAAACAGGTGTCATTTTACAAACTTTGTGTTGTGGGATTCATCTATCTTGAGAGATTGTTCTCACGTCCAAAATCTTGAGCTATTCTTTGTTTAGTATTCTTGATCATTTTAATCATTTCAAAATATTACACTCATCATCTAAAACTCATATAAGTATTTTTTGATCTGTGTTTTCTTGAAAGAAAATATGTTCCTCTCATTCCCTTCCCACTTTGTTTCATCCATAATATTTTCCCTTCTAATTCTTCCTAATCCAAAGTTGTAACATCTCCATTTCATGTTGATATGGATTTTGATTGTATCCCAACCCCAATGGTTAGAATAGTGTGGATACTGTATATATAATTTTTTTGTGTTTTAGATTAGTAATAAATAGGCAGCCTCACCTGTCTTTGAGGAGGGATTTGATCCCTTGCATTGTGGTTGAACCTCATATTTTGTCCTGACAAAATATCCAACCAACAATTTTTGGTGACTCTACTGGGGAATACGGATTGATAAGACTAAACTTATCCTATTGGTGTCTGACGACTCTGTATTTTCCTTATTTTTGAAAGATCCATTTTCCAGTTCAAGTTGGCTAGAAAAGATCTTCACTCGTCAAGAGCCGGTGGTAAAATTGATTTGTTCTTTAATCTACTTCAACAACGTAATTTTAGAATTTCCTCAATAGTGTTGCATCTAGCGAGAAAGAAGTTCTTCACCTATCAAAGAACTTGGGTTCCTCAAGTTATCACCGAATCACTGGCACCCTATCGTGCATATACTTTGAACTCACAAAGGTGATGATTGGATAACATGGGTACTATTCCAAGTTGTGGGACTTGCTACTTGAGATAGACCTCCAAAGAAAGCTGGTTCTTGCTCCTAAACTACACCATTGCATGATCTACTCTAATGCAGGTCTCGTAAGCTAATATTCTAATCTAATTTTCAAGGGACCATGGGAAGAGAATACATAAAATGAAAGCCTACACTAAAGCGGTGATACACCGTGGAAAGAGGGTGTGAGAGTAATCTCCAAATGTGTGAAATACGAGGAGAAGTGCACACTAGAAGAGGTGATGACATGGTTCACCATAATCCAAATGCAAAATGCATTCACCAGCAATATTCCAAGACACCATATGATAATGAATTCAAGAACTAGTAAGATAAATGACACAATATACTTGTAGAAAGATTAAAGGGAAGAAGAATGCAAGAAAACACAAGACTTCAGGGAAGATACATCCACAAACTTGTATTTTATTGCTTCTGGATGCACAATGCTTCCCACCCATTACAAGATAAGGGCTTTTCACCATGCAAGGAGTCCACTATAAGGGCCTGTTAACACATGTTATTCTCAATTTCCACAAAGCAATTTTGACAAATATAAGATGATCTTTGTTACCCAAAACTCATCTCCTTAAAATCATATTTCTTCCAACACTCCAATTTATAGAAAAATGAGAAGAAAAGAGAAGGAAAAATGGAAATCCAAATCTGTCCTTCAACCACCTATAAGAGGCATTAAATTGAGTGGAATGTGTATACATTACTTGCAAAATGCTCCCCATACTGTCCCATGTGCCACAAGAGAGAGGAATGATGACCATGCCTCTTAATTGCACTCCTCCTCCTACAAATAAAACACTTGTTTGAACCCAGCCACGTTTTCTTAAAAATCTCGATCAATTTCTAATCAAATCTGGAATTTCTTGATTTGCTGTGCATCGGGCTTGGAACCACGATTCCAACATTACTTGGAATTTTGTGTGATTTCGTTGAGAAATACAAAAGTTATGGCCTTCAGAAAAGTAAAGAAGCTCCCATGGTTTGGGCTAAAGAGGCGTTTTGTCATTTCAAAGACAAATTGAATGAGCATTGACTAAAAAGGTGGAGCCGAATATTAGTTTCTTTTATTTAAATATATCTACCCTCATTAAAAATAAGATTTGTGGCATAGAGGACGGTGAGGTTGTTCCAACCAAAGTCCAATTTTATCAAAATCGGAGCTCGGAGTCAAAAGTTATGGCCGTTTGAAGTTTCCGGACCAAACGTTGACTTTTCCTCCTGCGACACGTGTCATGATCTGATTGGTCCTCGGCTCCTTCGGCTCCATTTGTCCCAGATGTCCCATTTGATTAGTGCTGTCTTGACTGATTTCGGCCGATTCGGCTAAAGAGAATATTCCATTTGTCCCAGTCGTCCCAAATGCCTCTTTGTAGTGATCATTTGAACATATTCGCTTTTTGTTCCACTTGGCCCGCTTTGTTTTTGGACATCGCCTTGATATTTCGCGGCCGGTTCGGCGGTTCGGTCTTTTTGTCCCAAACGTCCCGAGAAAACTTAGCACACAATTTTTCTTCCTCTTTCAAGGTCGGATCGGCAGATATGCCGCCAATTCTTTGTCACATTTTTATGTCCCATTTGTCCTGCTGCGTTTAAAAGAAATGCAATTTTGGCCGAACGGCGGTTCGCGCCTTTCAGTCCCCACACGTCCGGAGGCGACCTTGAGCAAGACTTAGCCAATTTTCACGATTTTTATGGATCGACCTATTTGCCTTCTTGAACCTTTTTTTCGCATTTTCTCGAACTTACTCTCTTCCTCTTGGACAGGGAGTTAGACAAATATGAGGGGACCCTAGAAGCATGACTTTTGCCCGAACCAAATAATTGCTTGACATGCTATCAAAATTACCTTGGGGTGAATTTTGGATATGTGGTTCTTTTTGATAATAAGAAGTTTGAAAAATTGTCATGCATTATTCTTGTTAATACTCGATCCTCGTACTCACTTCCTTTAAAGGATGGCAACACAACTTATGCCTTGGGGTGTGGCTATTCGTCCTCTTTCCCTAAATCCATCACGCTTATGATATACCTCATGGATCTCATAAGAATATTCCTAATTGCAGGCGGTGATGGGAAACAACACTTCTGATGAACACATCGCTTCATTATTTGTTGCATGTGGCATCCTTATGGGTTCCTCGTAGATGTCTCGGTTTGACTCTTCATTGAAACATTGCACGATGTAGCAAGCAGAATGGTTCTATCATCTTTTGAATGCATGCATTACATTGATCAGATACCATGAGATCCATATTTGAAGCAAGTTTCAAACCAGTTGAAGATTATCATGCCTTGTTAGCACAACTTACACATATGAAGAAGGAGTCTTATGAACCCATGCACGACTTCATAGCCAAATTCAACAAGTTGATTCATAAGATCCCAGATCTAGCCATTCCCACTCTTGAAAATCAAAAGTGTTTCTTCATCAACACTCAACCCCCTAATGTGTGCTTCTTATTAAGAAGTCTATCCATTTATCCCGATTTGGCCACTTCTCAAGCTATAGCCATGTTGTCCGAGATCAAATGGCGAAAATGATCTCATTAAGAACATTACGATTCTTATAGAAAGATAAGAAGAGAGTCATCTAAGCCTAAAAATCAGAGTTCTTCTCAAAGTACTACTGATCCTATGATTTAGAGGATGGCCAATGACTTAATCACTTTAAAGAAACAAATGTCTCAACAAGTGATAAAAGTTCCTTATCAAGATATTCCTATATGGGATTTCAATAATACCAATGGTGCTCCCAATAGGAGAATTGTTGATTGCTTTCCCACCATCAAGCTAGCCATCGAAGCTCCTCCACGTTAGCAACGAGCATTGAAATAGTTGAGGAAGATGAAGAACCAAGATCAAGACTCTATTCACAAGGTTTTAAGCTTTATATACATGATGATTCTTTTAACAAATATATAACAAACCGATTACTCCGATTATTGGGTATTTAGAATACGATGGTTGACGGATGTGAGCATGATGGTCAATCATTTGCAATCTTCACTCGATCTCAATCCCAGAACCCTAGAAATCTAGTTGAAGGCTCTAAGGAGAAAAGTAAAGAAGCTCCCGTAGTTATGGCTAAAAGAGGCTCTCCTATCTCAACGCAAACTAAAAAGGAGACAACTAAAAAGATAACTTCATCTTCTAACTCTTTTTCTCCTACCCCCAAGGCCAGTACCTCAGCTTAGACCAGCACAACCAAAACTGATCCCACCATCATTCCTTCATATACCACTTTTGACATTATTGATCATGCAAAGAAAACTAAAATCCAAATGTCGGAAGCCGAGTACCTTCAGTCAAATCCTGAGTAATTTGAGAAACTTGCCAAATTCATTAGAAGCAAGGTTGTTATCCCTTCATCTTCAAAAGGCATTTTTCCTAGCCCCACTTAGCCTTTACCTCATAGAGTAATATGACCTCTATTACTTCTTCGGAAAGATTGAACCATTTTATTTGTCCTTACTTATAAATGGTTTTAAACTCAACAATTACATAATTGACTTAGGAGCCTCTGATAATGTAATGCCCGCAAAAGTATCCCATGCCCTTGGACTTACCTTGAATAAATATTATGGGTGGTGTTACTCCATGGAAACTAAACAAGTCCCCTTGATTGGCCAAATCAAGGATGCACAGTTTGCATTTGTTGCCTTCCTTGAAAAGAGAGTAAAAATGACTATCCTAGTTGCTGATATCCTAGCTACTTATGGTATTCTCTTAGGAAGAGGTTTTTGTAAATATGTTGGAGGAGAAATCAATATGGACTGGACCAAATCTAAAATTCCAATAAATGGAGTTCCTCATGTCCTCCACCCCAAAGCACAGGTGAAGTACCGGTCACTAAATCAGATGATCCCAAGGCTCAAATTCTCTTCAAAGATGCAAGCTTGGGTAATTATTTCATGACATTTGAGGTGCCTTATGTAGAAGTCAAGGAAGAATATCCTAATGTTGTTTGGACCCTTAAGTTCGATGGGAGTTTTTCAACTACTGGGTCGGGTGCTGGTGTGGTTCTTATATCTCCATATTTCGAGATTTTTCCCTTCACTTTCAAGCTATAGTTTGACAATACTAATAACATGGCTGAGTACGAAGCTTTGTTATTAGGATTAGAAATGGCAAGGAAAAAGGATCTAAAATCTCAAAGTGCAGGGAGATGCCAAGTTGATTGTAAATCAAGTAAGGGGGATCTATTAGGTAAAAATGATCACCTAAGGCATTACAGGAACAAGGTGTGGGACAACATAGAATGCTTTGATGCTTTTTCCATTAAGGAAGTTTTGAGAGATCACAATGATAAAGTTGATTCTTTATCCGTGTCTGCATCTCTTCTCCTTCCTCACCCAAAGTTCAAATAGGACAAGTATACCATTGAGATTGTGTATCGTCCAAGTGTTCCAGATAATTTAGCACATTGGCAAGTGTTTAATGATGATCAACAATTATTGTATTTTCTTGAAAAAGATGATAATTTTAGCGAGCTTTATTTTGAAGGATCAAAATCATATTTCTGTGAGTCCATCTCAAATTCATATCAAGAGATTGATGGTGAATTCATTCATCTCAAAGGAAATAATATTCCGAAGGGGTTAGTTTCTCTAGAAGGTCTGTTTGACAAGCATGACCATTTCATTCAAGATAAAAGGCAAGCTAAGGTGCTTCCTCATCAAAGGTAGATCAAGTTAATATGGGCTCTTGACCAACCATGGATGGTAAACATCGGGAAATGCTATTCTCCGAAGGAAAAAGAAAGATTCACTTCACTCCTGAAGAGATATATGGATGTCCTAGCATGGTCATATGCAGATCTAAAGTCTTTCAAGCCCAAATATGTGCAACATAGCATCCCTTTGAAGCCTAAAGTTAAACCCTACAGGAAGAAGAAAAGGCATTATAACCCAAATATCTCAGGGACTATCCTTGCAAAAATTCAAAAGATGTTAGACGCAAGGATTATCTTTCCAATCCATCATTCCACCTAGGTTGCTAACATTTTCCCTATCAGAAAGAAGAATGGTGAGATCCGGATTTGTGTTGACTTAGAAACCTTAATCAATCTTCATTGAAAGACAATTACCCATTGCCTATCATGGACCAAGTATTATAGACTGTCACTGGATCAAAAATGTTATCCATGCTTGATGGATTTTCGGGTATAATTAGGTCGAGGTAGCCACTGAGGATCAACATAAAATAGCATTCACCACCCCATGGGGGACCTTTGCTTACAGGAGGATGCCTTTTGGTTTGATTAACGCCGAGCCACGTTTCAAATAGCTATGGACTTAGCTTTCAGAGATTTGATGGGCAAGGTCATAGTTGTGTATTTGGATGACTTGATGGTCTTCTCTAAAAAGTGAAGTGATCATTATGATCACCTAGAGCAGGTACTTTTAAGGTGCAGGCATCATGGGATTTCATTAAATCCCAAAATCCCATGTTCGGAGTAACAGAAGGAAATTTGTTGGGTCATATCATGACTAAAGAAGGAACCAAGATCAACCTAGAGTGGGTGAAGGCCATCCAAAGCCTTACCCTACCTACAAGCAAAATTGGGGTGCATTCCTTTTTCAAAGGTCAATTTCCTAAGAAGATTTGTACCTGATTTTGCCGATAAAACCAAGGATATCCTTAGGATGATGAAAGGTAAAACTCCATTTTGATGGAGCACTGAAGGGAAGCTTGCTTTCGAAGAAGTCAAAAGAGTAATTGCTCACGCTCCTATTCTGGTATGCCCAGACTTCAAGAAGGATTTCATCATGTATAGCTATGCTTCCTCACACACGATATATTACCATCCTTAATAGGAGAACGAAGAAGGAATCGAAGCTCCCATTTCTTTCATGAGTTTCCCACTAAAGTAACATGAATTGAAAATGTCATAAATTTAAAAGCATGCTTATGCAGTGGTGAGAGTAGTGATGCATTTTAGGTACTATGTGTTGAGTTCTCACACTCTCGTTCTCGTTCTTGATACTGTAGCTAATTCCATTTTGACTCAACAAGAGTTGGGTAGTCAACGGGGTAACTAGATAACAAAAGTCTAAGAATATGACTTGGACATCAGACCTACCAAGTTGGTATGAGGAAGAGGTCTATGCCAATTGATTGCAGAAAACAAGTCTGATACAAAATGTGAAGAAACTAAAGATACTTCTTCATAATTGTCCATGGTGCTTTTTGTAAGGACAACCAATGAATGGTATGCAGACATCACTTTCTTTTTAATTTATGGTGAATGTGCCCACATATGAGCCAAAAATAAAAGAGGATAGTTAAATTAAGGTCTATAAGATATGTCCTATCGGATAATGGTATATACAAGAAGGACATTGATGGTGTATTCATGCGTTGTGTTGATAAGTCTCAAAGAGATAAGGTTCTTTAATCCTTTCACAATCTAGCATGCAGAGAACATTTCTCTTCCTCTCGTGATGGCTTATAAAATCTTACTGGGCCAAGTACTATTGGCCCACTCTCTTTCAAGATTTAGCAATGGAATGGGTGGGTAAGTGTGAAGTTTTTCAACATTTCGTTGGTCGCCCTAGGTCACGCGCTCTTCCTTAAAGCCTGTGGTAATTGAAGAACCTTTTCACAAATGGGGATTTGATTTCATTGGAGTACTGAATCCTACCTCCAGTGCTATTCATAATTATGTGCTCACCGCCACAAATTATTTCACCAAGTGGGTGGAAGCTGCACCAATCAAGTAGGCAACCTTCGAAGTTATGTGTAATTTTCTCAAGGAGAATATAATTGTTAGATTCGGCATTCCTCATAAGATTTTTGCTAAAAATGCTTCCAATTTCTCATCACATGAGTTGACTAAATTTTTTTATGGATTTGGGATCACATTGGCTCATTCATCCGATTATTACCCCCAAGGAAATGGTCAAGTTGAATCAAGTAATAAGAACCTGGTGACCATAATCGGAAGATGTTTGATGAGAATCGAGAGGACATGGAAGAAAGCATTGTATGATGCATTATGGGCGAGATCGATTACTCTTAAGAGAGCTATTGGAATGTCCCCATTCTAGGTGTTGTATGGAATTGATGTTGAGATTCATATCTCTATAGAATTTCCAGCCTTATGGTTTGCTAAAGCAATCAAGGATCAAAATTTTCAAAGTTCTATTGAGAAAAGAATAATGTACCTAGCTAGGCTAGAAGAAGAATGGAGCAAGGTGGTGGATCGCATTACGGATCATCAGAGAAAAGTTAAAAATATATTTGACAAAAAATCCAAGCAACGTGATTTCCATATTGGAGATCTAGTAATTCTCTGGGATAAGAGAAGGGAACAAAAAGGGATGCATGGCAAGTTCACTTCTTTATGGAAAGGTCCTTTCAAAATCCATCAACTGAATGGTGAAAATAGCTTTTGTCTATCATATCTTGATGGAGATTGGCTCCCTCTACCTTTTAATGGTCAACATCTGAAGTTGTTCCATCAATAATGCAAGATGATCTCTTACACTGTATTATAATTTATTTCTTGTTGTGTGTTTGCTTTGCTTCTTTCTTTCTTTTCTTTCTTTGTTTTTGGTTTTTCTTCTCCTGACTCCATGTAGCCCAATGGATAAAGCTTTTTTATTATGATTTCTCTTCCTTTGATGTCTCAAAGAAAGTCCCCAACTAGAGCCTTGTTATCTCGTTTTAGTGATTCCAACTAAAAATGAGATAACCATAGAAATTTTTGGACATATCTCTTAAAATTCCCCTTTAAAGGAGATTTTTGGGTTTTCGGGTTCTCATTGCATGAAAGCATGTTTCTTACATGTTACATGTCTGATGTTCCCCAAAACCCAAACCTGATTGTCTTGGTAGTATGTCGGGTTTTTAGAACCCCCAAGCATCGAAACATACTTTATCCAATGCATGTTTCATGTCGTGTGATTCCTGAAACCCAAAACCCAAATGAAGCCTTTGTGTTGAGATTTCAAGACTTAGAAGCATCTCAACATCTCATGCATCATGCTTCATGTTTTCTAAAACCCAAAACCCGAATTAAACCAAACCCTTTGTGTCGGGTTTTCAGACACTCCACGCATGATGACATGTCATTAATGTCCAGTTGTCTGGTAGTTGGCACACGCGTCAAATGATGTGTAATTAATGTTAGGGTTTTATAAATAGGTGGTTTTCCATGTCATTTGTTACCTGGTATGTTTTTGATGCGTTGGATTTTTGTGCATGCTTCTTCCACCTCTAGACCCGATTGAGCTTCTCGATTTCACCGTCCATTCTTGATTATTTTTTGATCTTGTTGAAGGTATTTTTCTCCTCTTTCCATTTTGAATTTTTTTGGGGTTATTTTTGAGGTGTTTTGTTTGGCTTCCATTTCTTTTCCTCTTCCATTTCTATTTTAGGTTTTGGGTCTTTTTCCCTTTGTTCTTGTCCTTTTCCCAGTAGGGTTTTTGTTTGAAATCCACTCCTTGGTTATTTACTTATATTTACATAAGTTGTAGATTTCAAAAGAATCTAAAAACAATGAGTGAAAAAATCAGAAATTTTTCATGTTCTGACAGGACAGAGACCCAATATCCTTGATTTCAGTTTTGCAGGGTGCTCAACATCATCCAGTTTCTACCTTGTTTCGGGTTTTGCTAGCTTCTCGACATCTTGCTTTCTCCACCTTGTGTCGGGTCTTGACAGGTGTTCAACATCCTCCAAGTTCCACAGTGTGTGTATTTCTACCTGCTCGACATCATCTCACTTCTACCTTGTGTTGGGTTTTCGTCAATGTGTTGCATGCCCTAATTTCCGACATACACCACACCAGTGTTTTGGGTTTCTCAAAGTGTCTGACATTCTCCAAAATCTGCCAGTATTTCATTTTTTCATTGGTGTTTAACAAAGCCTAATTTTTGACATACAATCAAGTTTGTCAAGTTTTTGAAGGTGTTTTGCAAGTTTCTAAACCCGAGTGGTGTGTCGGGTCTATGCACTTGTCCAACAAGCTTTCACACCCAACTACTCTTCCAGAAGTCATCAAGTCATTTTCAAGACTCCTCATGTCGGACCCTGACCCCATCTAAGGATAAGTCAGACAAGTTAGGAAAGATGAAGTATAAGTATCAGAAGATGGAGTCTTCTTCTTATGTAAGCTGCAATTATGACATCCGGGACATAGAGCTTGGTAATATAGATATGGAAGACTTCTGGAAAAGAATTGAGGATTCTTCTCAGAATTCATGGATGAAGTCAATAGCCGGCAGTGGTCTCCCTCTCATACAGCAGGATTTCCAATATCAGCTCAATGCCCTAAATTCATCTTCTGCTTGCACTTCCCACTATGACTGTTAGCTTGAGATGATGCAGTGTATCAAGTATCACGGTAGGGGGAAAGCTAACAATTTTAAAAAATCAAGTGTCTTGCATTCATTGTCCCGAGATTTCCCGGGATTAAATGGCACCGAGGCTTTTTCAAATTTAAAATAAACAAAGTAGATACAATTTAAACCAAAAATATTGAAACTTAGCCAAATTTATGGCATTTAACAAAGAGGAGAAGGAGAAAATAGAGGCTCAATGATTTTGAATCTGATTTTCATTCAATTTCTTTATGATAGTTGAAAATTCAATGTGGTTGAGTTTGGAAATAATATCATCATGTTATCGTTTGATAGAGGTTACTTTTGAGGTCCCCTTTCACTCGGTGTTTATAGTTACTACAAACAAGATGAGAGGTTCTATCAATGTTTCCCTACCGGAGGGGTAAAAAAAAATTCTCACCCTTGATCCACTCAGAGTAAGTCATTCATATTATTTGGGGTAATTTCTCGGCATTTAATTTTTATTTTTGCTTACCAAGCAGGTTGAGAAGGACCCGCCTAATGAGTATCTACAAAAAAATCCACTCACTATAATAAAGTTGATTAAAATTAGTTTAAATAATAAATGAAAATTCTATACCTCCATGTAGATTTCTCCCTCATCCTATGATTTCCCTCATCCTCATGTTGATTGATATGGGATGTGCACTTGTCATAATAAAGTTGTATGAGAAGTGTTCAATAACAAGACAAATTTTATATTACAAAATAAACTATAACTTTATACCTCCCTGAGAGGAATCACTATGAGAAAATGAAGGATGACTACTCATTCCCCGGCATCCTCATCCTCTTGTTGGTATATATGGGATGTAGACCTATGATAAAAATAGTCAGTATTAGAATTGTCAATGAAATTAAATAGTTTTTAATAAAAATAAATTATAAATGTATACCTTTGTGTTCCTAGAGATTTAGGGGCATCCACTCATACAAATGCGGCACTTTATTATACGTGATCATGTAGATCTCTATAAGTAGTAGACCCGTCTTTATCAAGATGCATAATAATAACACTTAAATGAGAAAATATCATCAAATTACGAAGTACATTATAAACATATACCTTCACAAAGTGGATGTGTAGAGGTCGATGGACATCTACTCATTATATAACATCGAGGTGGGTCATGGGCCTCATCTAAATCCTCATCCACGTCATATTGTGTCGAAGCATGAACATTAGAGGTATCATAGATGAAGGCATCAATTTTTTTCTAAATAGATTATATCCTCTCTAATATGAACAAAAAATTATAAAATGTATATATTTTAGGATATGTATAAATTTTCCGCAAAAAAATAATACAAATGGATTTAATGGAAAAAATGGTGAATTTAAAATTATATTCAGGTTGAATGTTTTTTTCTTGTCAATGGGGCTGCCCTAAATTAAAACAATTGTAATTTACTAACTACATTTTTTTATCTAATAATTTATTTCTTACGATTTATATAATTTCTTCTAGTTTTTTTAACAATTTACGGAGAAAGGTTTACACAATTTATCCTAGGTTTTTAAATTTATCCTAGGGTTTTTGGAATTTATCCTAAAATTTACACAATCAATCCAAGGGTTTTTAGAATTTATTTTTGGTTAAAATACAATGCCACATATACAACAATAAAGAGTAACAATATCAAATTGTCCCATCATGGAAAATCACACCTCATAAGGGACTCAAAATAGTGCTACAAAACCATCATTAAATACTTTTCACATGAAAATAAGTACATGAAAAGAAGTCATCTTGGCAAAGCAGTGACTCAGTGGAGAGTTACTCATAGAATTATTTATATTAACAATCAAGATCTCCAATAATATCATTTTCATAACATGACCTACAAAGAGACCGCAAACCGATTCCTCACATTCCATCATTTCTAAATCAACAATTCCCTTCTTCTTGTACCTCTGCCATAATTTCATTCATATGGCTAGCTAGTATCTTTTCAAGTTCAATATTAGGCTTATCTCTTTGTTGACTACTACTAGATCTTCTTTATTAGTCTCGCTTACTATACCAAATCCACCTCGTGCTTTATACCACTTGTATTGCATTTTCGTTAACTTGGGAGACTTCCTAACTAGGTAAGGCCTCATGGATGACTTTAACCATGTGCTAGGGGATGTCGATGAGCACCATCTTCTTGAAATTTAATATTCCCATCATCCTTCTTGTCCATCTCTCTCTCTATTGGATTAGGCTCAATTTATAGGTAGTAAATTTCAATTATAGGGTCCCACCCCAAAATAAATAGATCATATGCAATCAACACCGAAATTATCATCCCGAGCTTGGTTTGACTTTGTCCATATGCCATAAATATTAGCACCTCAATAGATATGAAAACCATAACTTATGCAAAATTTTATGTATCTCGCATATAACATCGTAAAATACTAAAAATAATATCATCCCAACTAACGGTTTTATGTGCCACAATATTCCAAGTCCATAGGACTTTCCCACAATTAGATTGAGAAAAATGAAAATTAAATAATGTATGCTTAATATTTTTAACACAAGTACAAACATGTTTACACAATTTTTCCTAGGTTTTATACAATTTACCCTAGGGTTTACACAATTTATTCTAGCATTTACATGATTTATCCTAGGTTTTTAGAATTTTTTAGGGTTTAAATAATTTACCCTAAAATCTATCCTAGGTTTATACAATTTCTCCTAAGATCTACATTTTACTTCCTAAGGTTTACATAAATTATTAATCAAAGATAGATGGAAATATATGTCCCTGTAATATGGGATTTGTCACATACTCTTCTTCTTCCATTGGAAGGTTTTCTTACCTTGAAGATTTTGTTTTGATCCATGACTCTATCAGTATGCCATGTTTTCTTTGTTGTCTTCGGTGTTGTCTTTTCTTCTTTATCATTTTCCTTTCTCCTCATTCTTTATGATGTCCTTTTTGTCCTCCCTTTTTGTTGTCCTTTTTTCTTTTATTTTATTTCTCCTCTCCCTTTTGCTTTCTCCTTTCCCTTTCTCCTTTCCTCTCACCATTATTAAAATGAAATGAAACAAAGTGGGAGGGCCTTTTACTATCCCAATTTATATTTTTTAAAGTTAGGCGTTGATGTGGCTCAAATATGATGCTAACCAAGTGTTTAATTTGCACCACCAATGTGTCTAAATGTGTGTCATACTTGGTCACACTAGTGCCACAATAACCCCGCATTATCATTAACCCGTAAAATGTTAGTATTAATTTAAATATGGTGATTAAGTGGTATGTTATAGTTATTTATTAATTATATTAATGTGTTTAAATATATTATGTATACGTTGGGCATTAACAATAAAGTATCCTAGCAAAAAGTTTTAAATTTTGAATAATCCACAAATATGTGCAAAAGATGTATTTTTAAGTATGGGAAAATATATGAAATATAATAGGGTACTAGGGTGGGATGAATGATAGGGAAGGCATTGAAAGTGATCTATAAATGTGGTTGTTGTGAATGTGTTTGGAATATTTACCTCACAAATTAAAGTGGGAGAGCTATGGGGAAATGTAGCCTCATTGTTACATTGAATTAATGTGCTCTCATGATTCACTTCACATGAAATATATTACATAAAGCTCACTTACATCGACATTATAACAACTTTATTCCAAAGATAGGCGGTGTGAAGTTTCAAAGTATGCACCACAGACTCCACACAAGTTGTCATTTACCCACCACCCAATAATTAACCTTGAATCTTCTAAATATTGAAAAAAACACTAAAGTGAAAGAATTGCAAAAGCTTTATTTGTGGCATTCTCCTAAATGGACATCATATTGGTGCTTTGTTATAACCATATTTGGGCATTTAGTTTTTCTTTTATGCGATAACTTCAACATTTATTTTTGGGATTTGTAATTATTTAGCATCACGAGATTTTTATTTTATTTTTCTCAAGATTACATATATAAACTATATATCTTCCGACATTCAGTAAATACAAATTAGGTTGTACTAGACCCATGAATTTCACCTAGACATGTGTTATTTTTAATGTGGTTAAAGTATATTGAATCATGTTTCGTGTTCGATAAAGTAATTCTAATGTGAAAGAATAAATCGACACTGGTAGGTAGGCCGGTAGTTCAGTTTGTAACTTGTCGGTAGAGTAATCATAAGGCATGTTCGATGTGACATTTGTTTGTGGTAAAACCATATGATGTGTCTTTTCATGTCACTTTTAGGTAGTGACTATGAGCTTTATTGGTAAGTGTATAGAATAATGGAAGCGTTTATCTCCAAATTTACGTGTATAAAAGTAATATGCCCAAGATATTTTGCAATCAATTTTATAACATTTAAGCTTTAAAAAGAGTATATTCTTTAAACTTTATAAGATAACAAATTAACTCATATCAATTAACTGGTAAATGTAAATTCACATGATTATGATATATTAATCAATCGGGACTTTGTTGTGGCAAAAGGAGGGTTTGAGTAATGACAAGGCATTAGTTTGATGGCATTTGGAGTAGTGTCTAGTGCCAAGTAGGTGGATCCTCATGTGATTTTATAGAATATAAGTGTAGCTCTTTCAAAATGAGACTATGAAGACACACTCTATGTTTCGACATTTGGAAAAACCACTCTTATCGCCATATTTTTTATTTTGTACACTATAAAACATAAAATATTATTTTTAACATTTTGGTGTGGCGTAAATAGGACACAAGGGTGACACAAATATTTATGTCACCTTATTGTGTCACTTTCGCACCATCCCAAAAAAATAAAAATGATGTGAATTCGTCACAAATTATGATGTTATTTGCACTTTATATAGTAATGACTATCTATTAAACTACACAATCTTAATGACAATTGCATTATTAGTTATATGAGATTTTGGACTTCAAAATACAAATATATTTTAAAGTGATTCCAATTTTAATTGAAAGATTAAATATAATATTCTAGACCCAGTTCTTTTTTATTACTCTAAGAATTAAAAATTATACTTCTAGCTCTCTTTGTAATTATTACTTCTTGAAATATAGTAACTATGCTCATATATATATAAGCAAGCTTCTAAACATACTGGTAGTCAAACATACTTGTTCCGTCGGTTGTCTCGAGTCGTGACGGTGACGTGACGGCGACGGTGACGCTGTTTTAGCTTTTCATCATTACAATTTTCGGTCCGCCTCTCATCGTCAAATATATCTTCTTACCATTTATTTCGACTTAAAAAGAAAATGCTTTTGGATGGGTATACCTAGTGTTGTTATTATGCCATGACACCTCATTATTTTTTATGGGTGGGAGTTGGTGAATAAGGATTTCACCAAGTGCGAAAGAAAATATTCTATTTGGAATAATAACTTGGAATGTTTTTAAAGATAGTTAAACTAAAAGTTTATGAGTATGAAATTATATATTAGAAGAGTGTTTGGTTAAGTATTACCTTAGTAAGAAGGTCATTGCTATTATGATATTGAAGTGTAGTTCAAGGAATGTCATGTATATTTTTCACATTCTCTACATTTATATTTCAAATAAAAATAAGATCACTTCATATTTTTCTTGCGACATTATTTTATTTATAAATTTAATATAAACATACGTAAAAGTTATTGAAATTGTTAAGTGACGTAGGTGAGTCTTTGGTACAAGTCTTAACAACAATATCTAATTGAAAACTACTATGGAATCAAACGGTCGTTGGACCATTGGTGAAGTAGTTTGGCTTACACAAAAGCCCACTAGGGTTCAATTCTTGATGAGTGCAAAGGCCCTAGGAGATACCGTAGTAGTAAGAGATGAGGCCGAGATTGTGCCCAGCGAATTTAGAAGAATGGAACCCCTCAGTCTTTGGCATCTAAGCCTAAGAATTTTGTGCACCTCACCCGTGCAAAAATACAAGTTCAATAACAAAAATCATATGGAAGGGCTCATTTGTGCATTGAGAGCACTTCAAACTCATTTTTATGTTGCATATGTGCAACCTATGAGTACATATTTTTGGATCCATTTATTAGTAAAATTTTGACTTGTGCATATTAATAGTTTGATTGAAACAATGTTCGTTAACAAAGGGGCAATCACTAGTACATTGCCCTCACTCTATATTTTATTGGAAAAAGGTATTTGTAATCTATTTATTATATTTAATTGAAAAGAATTATCATATAATCATACTAAGATTAATGGTACATAAATCTATATAAGATTAGGAGAACCTTCATCTTAACCCCCTTAATAATAGTGACTAATGCAAGCGAACTTAAAATATTTTAGTTAGGGTATTGTCCAATCGCCATATATATATATAGTCTTAGGCATTTAGGTAGTTTCCTAGGGTACAGATGCTAGGGGAACCAGATTTTAATCATATCGCAAAACATAAATTCCATTGTTCCTTAAACTGCAAACACTTGTGTGTGTGTGTGTGTGTGTGTGTGTGTGTGTGTGTGTGTGTGTGTGTGTGTGCGCGCGCGTGCGTGCAGAGGCTTACTCAAAAGTTTGTGTTAGCAACACCATCACCATAATATATTTTGTTTCAGTATTTAGACCATTATTTGTTGAATTTGAATATTTTGTCTTTAAAACTCAACCTTAGTTCATCAATCGAGCTTGGTCTTTCAAAAATGAGCACCTCTACAAGCATCATTTCATAATTTTGATCACACATTTTATCGTGCGACTTCATATGTGGTACTTTAAATTCCTCTTTTAAACAATCATGCATGGTACACCCAATACAAAAAAAGTATTCATTTTTTATGTTTGTTGTTTTCCTTACAAAAAAATCCAATAGTAAATTTTGGTTCAATTATTTCCCTTGCGTAAATGTATTTATTTATTTCACTTGTGTGATTGTATTTATTCGTTTCACCGATGTAATTGTATTGATTGTGTGAGCATTATATAAATAGGATAGTGTGTGAGCATTGATCGGATAGGTATTTAGTTCAAATGGATAAAATTAAAAAAATTAAGCGCGCTCAATTTCAAAAAAAAACATAAAAATGACAAGGAAGATAACCTTTTTTTAAAGATACCGAAAATAAATATATGTTTTTAAGTGCATCAAATAAATATTTACCGACAAATATGGTTTTAATGAACATGTGAATTATCCTTTGATTTCTAATGTTAGTGATGAAAATAAACAATCAAAATCTATAGGGATGAGAAGACACAACAATAGGAGAACAATGAAAATAGTATTATTATTACTAAACACATCATTGATGGACACTTCACTATAGATCTCGATCCTGCAAAATAGGTACTAGAAAATGCTATAATAGAATATATAATTTTAAATATGAATGTCAATTTTTCAAATTCCAAATACCAATACTAAGATTCTTTAAGATGTATTTTTAAAGATTTGTTCCAATGGAAACTTTTGAATGAGCATAAATTAATAGAGTGATTACTTTACGAGTCGAAGGAGGTTGTTTATCATCTCTTGTCACCTTTTTCAAACAAAATCAATCACTTTCTCTAAAAATGTCTTTAATGATAGGAAAAACATGTTAGAAAGTATGAGAGAGCATAAATAATCCCCTAATCATAGGACTTGCATTCTTAATTTCATGACTCAAACTAATGTTTTGGGAAGAGTCGATTCTACAATTGTAAGTTAGTATCATAATATAGTAGGGTATTGGAGGAATGTTTTATAGGGAATTATTGCAACTCTAAAATTCATTTCTCTTAGAGTTACTTCCTTTCGTGGTGGTGAAGATTGACTAGGATCTTCTAGAAATGGAAAAAAAATAGGGTTTCTAAAACTTATTGCAAAACACAAGGGATTCACAATCCAAAGCATTTCCTACCACATGAGTTCATATAGGGGCTTTAAATATTAGTCAAATTAACCCAATATATTTCTTCATATTATGGGGCATAAGGGGTTAAATTATAAAGCTTTCTAAAAATACATTGGGGGTAGGGTATGCGTAAGAAAAGGGAGGGGAGGAGGATTAGTTGTCAGGAAGATGAATAAGCCCTAAATTTAGATCATTTTTATTGTGTGTTTTTCCAAAGTAGTGGCATATTTGTAAAGAATCAACATGTTTTTCCGAGTAATGGCACTATATTACTCTCAATAGTTAGGGCATCCTTCATAATATTATTGCTAAGGTATATTTTTTTGTCATTTGATTCCTTTTTTAAGAGGAATGGATGTCGTAAAGATTAATAAATTTAACCAACAAGAATGTAACCACATATAACCCGTCATTAATATACAAAGTTTGAATAGTATGAAACTATTATATTAATAGAAAAGAAAAGAAGAGAGACATCAAATTACACATACTAAGAGTTTGTAGTTTCTAAGTCTAATATTAACTTCATCAAGGATTTAACTGTAAATATAATTAAATTTTGTGAAAATATAAGACATTGAATCCAATATTTAAGAGGTGGAAATAAATAGGGGTATAAAAATGTTGGAGGGAAATGGGTAGTTTCAATATATGGTAAAATAAGGGGTATTTTAAAGGCAATCTAGGCATATCAGGAGCGGGGTGTTTAATTAGAGATGAGGAAGGAACTTTAGTGATTGAAGGCTCCTTTCCTTTGAAGGATGGAACATGTAATGAGGCTGAGGCTCAAGCTTTGCTTGAGGGTATTAAATTGGCGGTTAGTATCAGATGTGAAGCTTTGGAAATCAAGGCAAATCCCAAGTTGTTATCAATGATGTTCATAAGGGAAAAGCTATATCTTGGAAGTTGGACTTCTTTATCACCAACATTTTGCATTGGCTGAATAAAATCCCTAAGTGGGTTTTAAATCATAATTATAGAGAATCGAATTATGTCGCCAATTTCTTGGCAAATCAAGGCATCATTAAAAGAGATGGTCCAAATCATCTTTGAGCATGCGAGCGCATGGGAGGAGTTCAAGATATCGTCTCTTGAGAAGGGAGAAAGGGATGTTTTTAAATTTTGGAGGCTCTGGTTTCTTCTTATTTCTTTGTTCACTTGTTGAAAGTTGGTGGTGGAGTGGAAGTTTTGAGAACTACGAATGGAGATCCCTTTGCTACCTTTCCTTTTCCTTCAAGGGGTGAAGCATGAGATGGCCTTATTTGGGAGTGTTTATTAGGCTCGTATTCATATTATTTTTAGGGCGGCATTGGGGTCCATCTCATGAGGCCTTGGGTGATTCTCGCTTGACCTAGGTGAATTTGGAAGTTGTGTAGTAGTTTGTGTCCCGCTTTTCTCGTGTGTGACAAAATGTTGATGAGGTCTGCGATATAACTATTCACTTCATAAAACCCCAACACCGGGTCAACTTGGTCGAAGCGTTGGAGGCATTTGGTAGGGCTCAACCATTTCCATATGCGAGCCTTCGGAGGGATTGGCCATGGAGGAAGCTTTAGGCGGTGATCGTGGTGTTATCTTCCAGAATGTGGTTACTCGATGAAGTTTTCCTCAGATGTTCATGAGGCATGTTTAGTGGGGCTCTCCAAAGGACATAGGCTCAAGAAGTTGGATTTTCCCGATCTCTCGGTGCTCGTTGTCTTGGATTCGAGTGGGTATAGTTAGTCTACGTAGAAAATTGGGCTTCACTTTTAAATTCTTACTCAGAACTACTCATGCACGTGTCTCTGTGGTTGGGAAGATGTCGCTAGAACAAAGTTACCCTACCTCTTAGGAGTAATTTTTGGTTCATGTCCTTTGGTTTTTGGTGGGTTAGGTTTTTATGTTTTAGTTTGTTGTTGTTGTCGTTGGGTTTGCTCGACTTGCAACCTCATTTGTATATTTTGGGTTTTTGGTCTAGTTGGGTTTGTTGGTTATTGGAAATGCTTTCATTTTTGTACTTGGGTGGGATCCCTTCAATCCCCTGTTCTAAGCTCCTATCAAAGTGTTAAATCATCTAAAAAAATAAGGGGTATTTTATTATTGAAAAGTTGTATTGGGAGGGGGTCTCAAAATATAAGATTGAGTTTTTATTTGGAAATAGGGGTTATATTTAGTATTTCATGAACACGTATGATAGGACAAAAATTTACATAGTGAATCCCTTGTGTTGTAGAGTTAGACCCATATTTGTAAAACCGCATTCCACAATATGGAAATGCATGTAGGGGAGTTCCCTCTTATTTTTCTACCACAATATGTAAGGAATTTATTGACTTGATGATGCATAAATTTTTTAAAAAATTGTTCAAGAACTCCACAATGTAAAATAATTTTCAATTTTGTTGACTCAACACCTAATGTATCTCACACTAATCAATTAGATTTTTTGGCAAGGCATATTTATCAAGAAGGGATTTTGGTTGAATGATTTTTAAAATACATTCCTTAAATTGACCTGGCTCGTGATTTGGAAGCTTTTGTATTGACAAAAATGGATTAATTTGACATTGATATCAAATATTGTCGGGGAAAGCTTATGATAATGCAAGTAACATGTCTAGAAAATACATAGGGATCCAAAATAGGTTTTAAAGCACAATTGTATGATTGATTTTGTACTATGTTCGAGGATTCCTTAATTCTTGTTAGGTTATTATCTCAGTAGAGTGTTGTATAATAGTTATAGGTTTTTTTCTAAACATAAATATATTTACACTTTCACCGAGTGTCTCAATTATCGGTGGGAAATTCTATTAAAAATTGTGAATGGCATTTACCCCATAGTAAAATCACTTTCTATAACATAATGGTTAAGTAGAGTTGATGATGTTAAAGATTTTTACTTGGGATATGGTAAAATTCAAGATGTTTTCATAAATTTAGCCCAAGGTAAAAATCAAACAACTACCACATGACACAAAGCACAGTGCATTTAAGAAAAAATGGACAAGTTTGAAAACATGTGTAATTTGTTGTAATTGGCATTGTATTCTTACAAGAATGGATCAAGTAGAAAATATATTTAAAAGTTTGGTTGTGACTCAATATTATTATTTCATAGATTACATTGAAAATATTAGAGAGAAAAATTATACATATGAACAACATGCTAAGATCATAAGTGGAAGGAAGAGCATGAAATCGATAATAAAATTAAAAGGAAAAGAAAAGTTCATTTTGATGAAATGAGAAATTTTGAAATCCCACAAACAAGAAGGGATCAAAGGGTGGAGCTATTCTACATTATTATGGATAACATAATAAGGTAACTTTCAAGAAGAATTATGCATATACTATTTTAAATGACAGTTTGTATTTTTGAACAATTTAAAATTTCTTGATAATGAGATGGTATTGAAGTGCTCTAATTATTTGGTAACAATATGCAACATAGATTTGGAGGACTCCCTTAACATTGAATGCATTAATTTCTAGGCATTAGAAAGTCATAAAAACCTAATAAGTTATTTTCAATGTCAAAATATTTAAGAAAAGTGGCTTAGACACTATGTTTCTTAATCTAAATGTTGTGGTGTAAATGTTTCTTTACATTCTTGTAGGAAATTAGAGTTCGTAGAGATTATTCTTCACTCTAACAAGAGTAAAAGGAAATTTAATGTCAAAAATGGGTGAAACTAGATTAAATATCCTTTCGATTTTGATAATTGAACATGGCATCACTACAACAATAAATTATGATGATGTCATCAATAGTTTTGTTATGTTAAAAATAAGAAAGACTCATTTTAATATAAATTTTGTGTGTTGCTAAGAATTCCACTATAAAATGTTTTTAAAAATGAGAGGGAATGCCATCTCCAAATACTACGTAGGGTGCTTCATAAACCTTAATTTGGCCTTGTATATTATTAGTTCCATTAACTACTTCCCTCATGTGGTATTATGTTTCATTCATGTTAATCCTAGTTTTGTACGCATGTGTTAACATTATATTTTTTAGTTTTTATAAACACGTGTTATCATTAGATTTTTAGTTTTCATGGGATTATTTAATTTTATGATCTTTCATGAATTCTTATTTTTAAAAGTAATTTAGTTATAAATAAAGGGATTCATTAGTTACTGTAAACATCATAAATATCTTTTAAGGTAAATATCTAACTTTGGTATGGGATTATTTGATTTTTATGATGTTAGTGAATTTATGTGTTTATTGGTTATTCATTTAATTTAGGTTCTTATCGGTGTGTTTTGTCTTTTTATTCTCTTTTTGAACTCATATATTTAGTTTTTAGCATTACATATCTCGTATAACCCTAAGTTTTCCCCTTTCTCCGAGTTTTTTCCCTCTTCTATTACTAGTTGTCTTTGGTGTCTTTTCCATTTTCATCATGAAGTAACCATCTACATACCTCTAAAATGGTCTTCTTTCAAAAAAATGACCTCTTTTCTATGTCATAATTATTGAATGGTGGGATATTCGGTTGAGCTACACATATGAAATGGTTCTTTGATGAAGGTTGACCCTAGTATGGCAAGGCCATATGAAAAAGAAGAAAAAGGAGACAAGGAAAAACCCTATGATGAGAGAGAACATAAATCTCTAGGGGAAAAATCATCTCCTAAGAAGGAAGATGGGGCGGTTATCCTGTGGAAGTGGTGGAGCTCACAATCAAGAACAACTAGTTACATGATAATGTGTGCACGTCTAAGTATGGAATGAAATACCTCACATCTTAGCTCAAGAGAATATTATCTAGAATATTGTTATGCTCAAGAGGAATATGAACAAATGGGAAATCACTAGTTCTACCAGGGAAAACTTTGCTATCCAGATCCATTCATAGGAACGAGGACTATTCATTGTGTGGTGTTAGCTAGACCTAGATTAGCATGGATGTAGCTTGAATTGGGGCTTCGAGGATGTGATGACTAGAAACGGAGTTATATGGATGGACTATGGCTAGGAAGAGAGTCATGTGAGTGAGTTGTGGGTTGAAATGGGGCTATATGGGGTGTTTGGAATTTTTTTTGACAAAAGTGATAGTTTGTTGTCCTACGAGATCAACAAGTTATTTTAGAGAGTTTGGTTGTGTTTGGAGTGTTAAAATGATGGTATTGTGGTTTGAGAGTGTTTTACGCTTGTATGGGAGGTTTTGTATCTTATTTGAGTTGGAAAGTAGTGTGCTTGTTGTGTTTTATTAGTGGTTTTGTACTATAGTTTTTGTATGAATGAATGCTTATTTGTTTGTGTGAGTTGGATGTTTTATTTGTTTGTTTATGATGAATGAACTAAATTATAATTAAGAGTAAGTTACTACTGAAATAAAAATGAGATTATTAGTCAACTCTATGCTAAGTAGTACATGTAATGAAAGAAGAATAACACGCTAATTTTCTTAAAATATGAAAATGACGTGCAAATTGATTACATTTTTTTGTTTTTTTCATGATTTTAAAATTATATAGGACAGAAATAAGATTTGATCTACA
>CM031241.1:61704392-61783591 GCA_018340775.1 Taxus wallichiana var. yunnanensis
ATGATAATGTAAGTAACATGTCTAGGAAATACATAGGTATCTAAAATAGTATTTAAAAGAACAATTGTATGATTGATTTTGTACCATATTTAGGGGATTCCTTAATACTTGTTGGTTTTTTATTTGTAGAGTGGTGTACAATAGTTATAGTTTTTTTTTCAAAACATCAACCTATTTACACTTTCCTAAGTGTCTCAATTATCGGTGGGAAATTCTATTAAAAATTGTGAATGAGATTTACCCTATAGTAAAATCACTTTACCTAATAAGATCCGTCAAGTAGAGTTGATGATGTTAAATATTTTTTCTTGGGATATGATAAAATTCAAGATGTTTTCATAAATTTGGAATAAGATAAAAAAATCAAACAACTACCACATGACACGAAGAAAAGTGCATTCAAGAAAAATTATACAAGTTGGAAACATGTGTAATGTGATGTATTTGACATAGTATTCTTAAAAGAATGGATGTAAGTAGAAAATATATTTAGAAGGTATACATTGAATTAATAATGGTCATGACTTAGTATAATTATTTCATATATTACATTGAAAATATAAGAGAAAAAAATCTACATATGAACAACATGCTAAGATCATAAGTGGGAAGGAAGAGCATGAAATCGATAATAAAATTAAAAGGAAAAGAAAAGTTCATTTTGATGAAATGAGAGATTTTGAAATACCACAAACGTGAAGGAATCAAAGGGTGGAGCTATTCTACATTATTATGTATAGCTTAATAAGGTAAACTTCAAGAAGAAATTATGCATCTACTATTTTAAATGATAGTTTTAGTTTTTTGAACAATTTAAAATTTATTGATAATGAGATGATATTGAAGTGCTCTAATTATTTAGTAATATTATGCGACACGTAATTGAAGGCCTCCTTTACATTGAATGCATTAATTTCTAGGCATTAGAAAGTCATGAAAACCTAACTACTTAATTTTAATGTCAAAATATTTAAGAAAATATGGCTTAGACACTATGTTCATTAATTTAAATGTTATAGTACAGATGTTTCTTTGCATCCTTGTAGGAAATCATAGTTCGAGAGAGTATTCTTCCTCTAACAAGAGTAAAAGGAAATTTAACTTCAAAAATGAGTGAAATTAGATTAAATATCCTTTCAATTTTGATTATTGAACATGGCATCACTACAACAATAAATTATGATGTCATCGTAGTTTATTCTACGATAAAAGTAAGAAAGAATCATTTTAATATTAATTGTATTTGTTGTTAAAAAGTCCATTGTAAAATGTTTTTAAAAATTGAGAGGGGATGTCATCTCCAAATACTCACCGAGGGTGCTCAAAAACCTTAATTTGGCCTTGAAATATTATGAGTTCCATTATGCGATTCCCTCATGTGGTATTATGTTTCATTCATGTTAATCCAAACTTTTGTCTAGTTTTGTAAGCATGCATTAGCATTATGTTTTTTTGTTTTTTTAAACACGTGTTATCATTAGATTTTTAGATTTCATGGGATTTTTAATTTTATGATATTTCATGAATTCTTATTTGTTTTAAAGTAATTTAGTTATAAATAAAAGGATTCATTAGTTACACAAACATCATAAATATATGTTAAGGTAAATATCTAACTTTGGTGTGAGATTATTTGATTTTTATGATGTTAGTGTATTTATGTGTTTATTGGTTATTCATTTAATTTAAGTTCTTATCAGTGTGTTTTCTCTTGTGGCATCACTTTATTCTCTTTTCGAACTCATATATATAATTTTTGTCATTACCTCTCTTGTATAACCCTAAGTTTTCCCCTTTCTCCTAGTTTTGTCTCTCTTATTACTAATTATCTTTGGTGTCTTTTTCCATTTTCATTATGAAGTAACCATCTGCATACCTCCTTAAAATGGCCTTCTTTCAATTAAAACGACCTCTTTTCTATGTCCTAATTAGTGAATGGTGGGATATTCGGCTCACTCACATATGAAATGGTTCTTTGATGAAGGTTGACTCTAGTCTTGCAAGGCCATATGAAAAAAGAAGAATGAGGAGACAAGGATAAACCCAAAAATGAGAGAGAACATAAATATCTAGGGGCAACAACTATCTCCTAAGAAGTAAGATGGGGCGGTTATCTGTGGAAGTGATAGGAGCTCACGATCAAGAACAACTAGTTACATGATAATGTGTGCATGTATGGGTATGGAATGAAATACCTCACGTCTCGGATCGAAGAGAATCTTATCTAGAATAAGTTTATGCTCAAGAGGAATATGAACAAATGGGAAATATCTAGTTCTACCAAGAAAAACTTGGCTATCCAAATCCATTCATAGGAACGAGGATTATTTATAGTGTGGTGCTAGTTAGACCTATATTGTAGCATGGGTGTAGCCTAAATTGGGGTTGTGAGGATGTGACGATGGCTAGGGGCGAGAGTCATGTCGGTGATTTGTGGCTTGAAATGGAGCTATATGGGGGTGTTTGGAATTTTTTTTTAAAAAGTGATAGTTTATTGTCCTGCAGATCAACAAATTATTTTGGAGAGTTTGGTTGTGTTTGGAGTTCTAAAATGATGGTATTGTGGTTTGAGAGTGTTTTACGCTTGTATGGGGAGATTTTGTATATTATTTGAGTTAGAAAGTAGTGTGCTTGTTGTGTTTTATAAGTGGTTTTGGACTATAGTTTTTGTATGAACAAATGCTTATTTGTTTGTGTGAGTTGGATGCTTTGTTTGTCATGTACCTATGATGAATGAAATAAATTATAATTGAAAGTATGTTACTATTGGAAGCGAAAATCTGATTGTTAATCAAATCTATACTAAGTAGTGCATGCAATGAAGGAAGAATAATACACTAGTTTTCTTCTAATCTGAAAATGGCATGCAAACACAATAGGTTTTTGTTTTTTCATGATTTTTAAAATTATATAGGACATAAATAAGATTTGATCTACATATATAAAAATGAATGGTTTGTATGATCTAAAAAATACACTAATAAAAATAAATTGAATCTATAATTCCTAGGCATGATTTGTATTTTTGTATCTAAGCTAGGTGTAAGAATAATATGTAATTCCTACTCTAAAATTCTCTTTCAACAACAAGAAAAAAATCTAAGTCTTGAATGAAAATAAGCTTGTTTATAATAAAACACAAAGCTAAAAATTAATCTCTAATTGAAATAAAATTTAGCAAATGATATGATCTTCACTAAAAATGCATTTTTAAACAAATATTGAGGCTAAACTACTTGTTTTTGGAATTTTCTTAGGATAAGATGTATGATAGATGCAACTAAAAGATATTCAAAACCCTAGATGTAGACATATGGGAAGAGAAAACAAAAACATGAGTCTATAACCTAGATGTGGCGTAGCTCAAAGTAAGAGGATTTCAATCCAAGACTAAAAATAATTAAATTGTGAATAATGATCTAAACTAATTCTTCTTTTCCTTTTATGTTTCAATAGTTTTAAAAGATAACATTGCAAAAAATGAACTCAAAGTTTAACATGATCTAAACTATCATGAAAATAAGAATAATACACAAAATTCAACCTTTCTCCGTAATGGAAAAGGTTAAGGGGGAATGTATTTTCTTGTACCCTCACAAAACTCTCCCCTTGTGTGCTCAAATGACTAGTAAGACAATAATGGTGAAGCAAGAGGAGGTGGAGTAAGCTTGGATTGAATAATAAAAGAAGCATGACAACAGATATGTGGTTGGTCTAAAAAGTCTAATCTAGAATTCCATGTATCCTCCTTATTTCGACAATAGTGAGAAAGCAAAGGTCCTTGGAAGTGCTTTATATCGTAGAGCAATCTTCATGAGCTTTGGCTCACTCTCTCAGAACTCAAAAATTGCAAAGCATAAGTCTTTGGAAATCAATTTTTGGGGGGTGGAAATGATTACATAACTTTCCTTAAAAGAGTTACTTTTGATCAATCCCTCTCTCAATTATATACCAAAATTTGATCTATGATTTTAAAAATGGAACAAGATAGAGTGAACTAGATAAAGGTGGGGAGGTTTGGAAAATATAATCGGGGTCAAAACAAAGTAAAACATACACGTGATTCAAAATTAGAACAAAAATTATGCACAAAATCAAGAGGGAAAAGGCATGCAAAGCATGAAGAAACCGCTTGTATCAACAAGAGATGGTTGTGTGAACATCACAATAGGGAAATAAACTTCTACTAGCAAGTACATAATTATCACCATGTGAAAAAAATGTCGAAGTGTGAAACAAGACCACCGTAGTGGGGTATAGAACCATTACGGTGGTAAACTTAACAACATAGAGGTAGCGTAAGCGTCCATGAATGGTTTCATGTCAAATAATCAAGGGAGTTAAAATAAGGGCAAGAAGCAAATCCTTTCTTCTTAGATATCATGGTAGAATAGAAAGAACCACGTTTGGGAAAAATATGCAAAATGGGCAAGGAAGGTATGTTTAAGCCATTTGAGCAATTTAAAACATATTGTCATGTTTTAAAAGTCCTCATTATCATAATTGGGTGTTTCCAACATATTGCATCTTACAAAAATGGTGCGTACATAAACCTTGAGAAATGAAATTCTATGAAAGCATTATTGTTAATGTACGTACCCAAAATTGTAAGGGTATTGTGCTTTGCCAAATGATGTTACACATGCCCCAATGATGATACGAGTCTCCTCATGAGTGTTTAGGATCCGAAAAATCTCTCAAGTGTAAGTTAACATCCCGCATTTATGATTTTGGTTCCCTGTAATAGTGTTTCTCCATTGTTTATGGTAAAAGAGTCCTAGTTGGAGTTACCTTTGGGTGAATGGGAATTCTATAAATAGTTGGTTTGATTACAAGAAAATGGCCCTCAAAACTTCTCATCCTCTCATTTCAATAGTTTAGTCTTTGATTTCTTACTTAGGAATTCAATAGTTTTCATTTGTTGCATGCATAGTTAGTCTTATTTTGTTGTTTAGAAGCCACATGATCTTCTTGTTCTAGTGTTATTACTATTTCATACAATCAATTGAGGTAGGATAGTTTCATTTTCAGTCTGAAGCCATTAGAGTTGTAGGTTTTGTTCATCAAGAAGGATAGTTTCAGGTTCTGGATGTTTTGTGTTGTATGACTCATGAATAAATCCCACTAGGAATTACATAAGCCAAGCTCTATTCTCTTGCGCTATCCCTCTCCTACTCACATTGTATTTAGTCTACATCCAAAGCTACCATTGTTCCAATACCTACTCTGTTTGATGCTAGCATTACACGCTTTTCTAGATTCACGTGAGCACGAAGGAACGAGGAGACCACACTAAGGGGACAAAGCCACACACAATCGGATTCACCACTGTTCTACAAAATCCAGGTTCAAGCTATCAAAGTTCTAGTTAAAACATATCAAATAGAGTAGTGAATCATTTCATTTCAGTTAATCTCACTTTCGATATTGCCGGGAAGTTATGGGGATTGATAGTTTCTGAGAAACTATGATTCATTCCTCACTTCTGAGGTAAGATCGGGGTCTTTCAAATAGATTAGATTAGTTATTTAGTTATTTAGAATAGATTCACAACTGCACAAGCAGGTAGCTATACTCGGCTACTTTTCTTGTTTTAAATTTAGTTATTAGCTTAGTTGTCATTTTCTAGATATTAAATAATTTCTCTTTCAATTCTATTAAATAGTTGTTATCTTAATTCTGTTAAATATATCAAAAAATAAAAAAATAGAGAATTTATATATGTTGTGGATATACTTTACATAATTAGTTTACTTTGCTTTAGTTAGATTTATATTGTTTCTTTTGTATGACAATCACGGGACCTAGGGAGCCCAGAGAATACTTATTCGAGCCAATCATGCCTCAACCCAATCTTGTTGCAGCAATAACTACATAGACCAAAATCTTAGAATTCAGGTCTTCCAAACAACAACAGACCTACAAGAAATTAGCTCACAGTTAAGAGGATTAAACATAGAAGACGACAAAGCACATACGTTTTGGTCAAACCAGCCAAACTACAGATTGCCTTAATAAATATCTACATGCATGACTGTAGAAGGGCTTGAAAGAGAGAAAACATTTGGTTGTGATCCTTTGGTCCCATAGCCGGACATGGGAGACATCCTCATTGACATAGACACTAGCTTAAGAATTCAAGTTGCCAAAACGCCTGTAAGGTACTCTGAGAAGATTCCATGATTTTAGTTCTAAACATAGAGGCCAAAAAGGCATACGACTACTTAGATATTAGGGATTAGGGATTGATTCTACACATGACCATAGGAGGTCCACAATGACCATGAACCTACGGTTGTGATCCACAGATCCCATAACCCAACGGGCCCACAGGTCAATCAGACGTTGATGTTGGTTTACGCACATTAGTATTTAGATCCTCTCCACTTCCACCAATCATTATCACACAACTATCCTCACTAGACATAGCAGCTAATCAAGCTAAGGATTTATGGACTAGACCAGAGAATCACCCATAGAATCCACCATATATCCATCATCCATTTTCATGACCCTATCGGGAGATATATCTACGAAGCACCCACAGGTTATCTTCCACGTATTCCACAACCTATAGATTGGATCATGCCAGAGCTCGATATTGATTGGAGCCTTCGAGCAGTCATCCTCACCGAATGATCTATCACGCCAGTTCAGGTTAGGAGGGCCTTCTTTTCCTTAGATTCGTAGATTCCATTAGTGTGTGTCGAAGACATAAGATTGCCTAACTAGTTTGTCTACACCCCACGTATATTCCATCCCCACCATTGTCTCGGCACGACCTCGGGAGGTCGGGTGCGAGGAAGAGTTACTTGTAGATTCCCATGCTCGCTTGTCACTTTTCCATCATACAAAATTGGTGAACCCGACGTGAAACTTCCTGAAATGAAACACATTTCTACCATTTTCAATTAGTATACTTTTCATCTTTTCCACCTCGTTAGCCTTTCACATCAGCTTTACCAACAAAATTGGTGAACTTATATGAAAGGAACAATTGTTTCACTTTTCACCTTTCTTTTTCATCCACCTTCACTCTTTCCCATTATTCTATGGGTATTCATATACCCCCATGAATATGTCGGGATTCGATGCATATGGCAGACCTCTCCTAGGTCTTGAAGCATACTATGATCAACTGAATAGAAACCATCACCCTCGCTCTCAGCATGGGGTGACAACTATTCAACTAACCGGTTTTCAACACAAACTCCACCTCAAAGGACTAGATATAGTTCTTCTTTCCAAATAGAGGAGTTGGATCAGCTCACTCAAATGCAACAACTAGAGCCTTTAGGCTCGAACAACATGACGCTCACTAGAGAATCTAGTTCATCTCCTCAGGTGTTGCTTAGACCACAAATCAGTAGACAATCAGATCCATATCTATTTTTAGATGATGAACATTTAGTGTGTTATGCTAGGAGTGAACAACACTCTCAAAGTATGTACCCACCTATAGGAGGTTTGCAAACACAACCCGAGGTCTCTTTTCAAGAAAACACCTCCATTCCTCCACCTATAGGAAATGCCCTCGGTGAAACTTGGCAGGGCACCGATCAATTCATAGCAGGGTACCATATGCCTATACAACCTCAAAGTATACAACAAACACCACTAAGGAAAATACCGTATCTTCACCAAATGAGGTCATCTCAGCCTTAGTTGAGAAAGGTTAGAGGGTTGGAACTTGCTCAAGCAAGTCAAAATTTACAATTCACGTAGGCAGGAAATTCCAATCCTCCACATCATCCTAGCCAAGTAGACCTCCTCACAGGAACAGGCACGTTGGGCATGCCTCCTCAGTATTCACAACAAATGCCAACTAGAACCGCGTTCTCTAACACCGCTCCAGTGGAAAATATGATACCTCCCGGTTTAGTACAAAATAATCCATTCTAAACAATGCTCCTCCATACTTAAACATGTATTCCAAGTCACCACAAGGAGATATGTTCTCTTCTCCCAGCATGTTCACTCAACCACAGGGATTTCCTTATGTCCCTACAAATACATATGCTACACCATATCAACAACCCATTCCACCTCCACCCTCTGCAAACACCATCAATGGTCAAAACCTATGTGATAGGAACTTATTCAGAATATTTGAAAGATCCCTTAGACTTCACTATATGAAGCATCATGCTTCCAAGACCTCTTCCCGATTTTCCCAAGTACAAAGGGGAGGGAGATCCGAATGCACATATTAAGGCCTATGCCACAGCCATTCGAGAACTGCTCCCTTGGGATGGAGTTGTTCTTAAAATATTCCCCAAAAATTTAGAGGGCATTGCCCTCGATTGGTATTACAGAATACCTGAAGCCTTAATACATTCATTTAAACAACTCATTTCAGAGTTCATCAAGGTGTTCGACATGAATAAATTATTGAGAATAGGAATTAGGGAATTATTGCATATTAAGCAAGAACAAAATGAATCTGTTGCTCATTTCATCCAGAGATAGTGTACAGTCCTCTATTCTTCAGCAAGCACTCCAAACATGGATCAGATGGAACTATGTGATTTATTCCTTCATTCTCTCAATAGAGAGATAAAGGAAGAAGTCTAAAGTTCCCACTAAGAACTTATGATGAAGTATTGAGAGTGCTCCCGAATAGATCAAGTTGCAATAGATAGCGGTCATAAGGCATATGGAACAAATGGGAGGTTAATCATCCCCAACCAAAATACTACGACTTATCCTACTACCACAAACACCAATCAAGGACCTAAAATCCTTAACAAAAATCAGGAGTAGACAACAGATGGAGTTAACTTGACCAAGAAAAAAAGGCAAATGTTGTAAATGCTCCACCACCGGTTAACAATCAACGAAACAACAATTTTACCCCAACAATCAACTCGGTGGATTTTAATCATCCACAACAACAACAACAACAACGGTAGATCCAGACACAGGGTCCAAGTCAAAACTCAACTGGATATCAAAACCAAAGGTAACAAACACAAAACTTTAATCCTAATAGTCAACAATTTAATCAGAGTTTTGGACCACAACACATGCCAAACCAACAACCTAGGAGTTATAATCCCAACTCGTATTGTGGTTTCCAAAAATTTGAGGCCATGACACTAGGACTTTCCGTGACTACAATAAATTCATGCAATGTTTTCCAGAGGAACAAAGACAACTTTTCATAGATATGTTCTTAGCTGATCCTGCATCACCTATGCCAAATACTTTCATAGGGGCGAGTCTCCCCTCAAAACACACCCCTCAAGATCTTCAATGATCTGCTCCCAAATCACAATAACAACAAATTAAATCCAAATGGGATGAACAAGGGTGTAATGATAGGAAACAATGATCATGAATCCTCAACTTCATAAATCCACGTGTCACACCACAATTAGGAAATCAGCCACGAACCAAGATAGTCGGTTTAGTGGAATTAGACACTGAGCTACATGTGGAAGCCATAACAAGGACATGAGAGTATTCCTCTCAGCCAAATCCAAGTTACCCACTAGAGCAAGATAATATTCAACAAACATTAGTAAAACCCATAGGTGCCTATGATTTAATTAATGACTTAACAAAGACCTTTTCTCACATCTCCTTTTTGGACTTGCTGAAGAACTCTCCTGCCCATAGGGCTGCTCTTTTAGAAGCATTAGGTTTAGGTCATTTAATTAACATCACTCCTCCTCCCAAAACATAGGTAAACCATATAGACTTTGATATCCACCCTCTGGGGCAGCCGGATAGGGATACTAAGTTTATATTTGACATAAGCAAAATGCCAATGATGCAAAGAGATTGCACATAGAGGTGATCCAACCTTACATTTACAAGTGTGGGTTTATAACAATTACGTTAAATGCACAAACGTTGGTTGATGATGGGGTAGTAGTTAACATAGTCCCCTTCTCTTTCCTTCAAAAGGTAGGGTATGGAGAGACAAATTGTCCAGAATGACTCGAATACACTAAGAGGTGATATCAACGATATCTTAAAGCCACTTGATTGGAACTATAATACTACCATTCACCTCATTCCCAAAACAATCCTCACCGAGTTTTATATTATAGATCGGGAACCAACTATAATATGATCCTCGTCAACCATAATGGATACCATATGCCTAAGGCAATCCCTCAATGTTATTCAGGGAAATAAGATTCTTCACCTAGGAAAGATATTCATAGCAAAGGTGATCCCAAAACCATTTGGATACTTGCTCCTAGTAAATATAGATAAAGAAAAGGCTGCAATTCAATGCAGTTTTAACTCCCAGGGAAAAATCCTAATTATCATCCTAGCCAAGTAGACCTCCTGATATAACAAAACATACCTGGGCATGCCTCCTCAATTACGAACCTATTCAAGAGCAACAAACACCCTCAGGATGAATCGGGTTTAAAATAGTTTGATACCTCCCAAAATTTTGAATTGTAGAACAAGATAACCATTCTAAGCAATGATCCTCCAATTTTCCATACCGTTTTGAACATGTATTCCAAATCACCACAGGAGATATGGTCTCTTCTCCGGTCCTTCATGTTCACTCAACACATGGTAGATCCCATATTTCCTTATGAAGAAATATTGCAAATGTCCTGAAATGCTAATATCATAATTGCATAAAGAAAAATTCCAATCTCCACTCTCAAATTCTTGCCAATAATGGTCAAACCTATAATAGGAACTTATTCAGATTATTTTGAAGAACCCTTAAACTTCACTATAAATATCTCATGCTTCCAAGACCTCTCCCAATTTACCCAAGTATAAAGGGGAGGGAGACCCGAATGGACACATTTAAGGCCTATGCCATAGCCATTAGAACTACTCCTTGGGATGGAGTTTTGTTTTAAATATTTTCCAAAACTTTAGAGGGTATCGCCCTCGATTGGTATTATCATGAAGAATACTTACCTCAATACATTCATTTAAACAACTCGGAAAAGGAGAGTTCATCAAGGCATTCGACATGAAAAAATTTTGAGAGAACAAGAATTCTAGGGAATTTTGCATATTAAATGTTCAAGAACATAGATATTCCTAACATGAGTGTCTCTGAAACATCAACCTTGCCGGAGTATTCATTTCTCATTTCATCCAAAGATGGCGTATGATCATCTATTCTTATGAACATCTCCAAACATGGATCACCTGGAACTATGTGATTTATTCCTTCATTCTCTATGGCGAGAGAGAGATAAAGGAAGAAGTCCAAGGATCCCACTAAGAATTTTATGATGAAGTACTTCATGCAGAGCGCTCTCCAATAAATAGACACTCATAACTTGGATCTATGTGAAGACATATGGAACAAATGGGAGGCTAATCATCCCCAACCAAAATACTACGACTTATCCTACTACCACAAATGCCAATCAAGGACCTAAAATCCTTAACAAAAATCATTAATGGCGTAACATGATGGGAGTAATTTTAAAAAAAAGGCAAATGTTGTAAATGCTCCACCACCGATTAACAATCAATGAAAAAAATTTTACCCCAACAATCAATGCGTGGTGATTTTAATCATCCAACAACAACAACAACAAGGAAGATCCAAACACAAGGTCCAAGTCAAAACTCAACTGGATATCAAAACCAAAACAACAAAGACAACAAATTAAAACTTTATAATCCTAATGATCAACGGTTTAATCAGTTTTGGACCACAACATTGCCAAACTTGTCAATAGGAGTTATAATCCCAACTCATATTGTGGTTTCCACAAAATTTGAGGCCATGACATGCCCAGGACTTTCTCATTACAATAAGTTCATGCATTTTATTTTTCCAGGAACAAAGACAACTTTTCATAGTTTATTTTTCTTCTTAGATGATCTTCGCATCACTGCTACATATAAATACTTTCTTCAGAGCTTCATCTTCCCTTTGTTCTATGCACCCCTCAAGATCTTCAATGATCCGCTCCCAAATCACAATAACAACAAATTAAATCCAAATGGGATGAACAAGGGTGTAATGATAGGAAATAATGATCATGAAGCCTCGACTTCACTAAATCCACTTTTACATGTCGCACCACAATTAGGAAATCAGCCACGAACCAAGATAGTCGGTTTAGTGGAGTTAGACATTGAGCTACACATGGAAGCCATAACAAGGACACGAGAGTATTCCTCTCAGCCAAATCCAAGTTACCCACTAGAGCCAGATAACATTCAACAAACATTAGTAAAACCCGTAGGTGCCTATGATTTAATTAATGACTTAACAAAGACCTTCTCTCACATCTCCTTTTTGGACTTGCTGAAGAACTCTCCCACCCATAGGGCTGCTCTTTTAGAAGCATTAGGTTTAGGTCATTTAATTAACATCACTCCTCCTCCCGAAACACAGGTAAACCATATAGACTTTGATATCACCCTCAAGGGCAGAGTTGCTTGGATAGGGATACCAAGTTTATATTCGACATAAGCAAAATGCCAAAAGATGCTGAGATTGCACGTAGAGGTGATCCAACCTTACATTTACAAGTGTGGGTTTATAACAATTACGTTAAATGTGCAATGGTTGATGATGGGGCAGCAGTTAACATAGTCCCCTTCTCTTTCCTTCAAAAGCTAGGGTATGGAGAGACAAATTGTTCCACGACTTGGAATACACTAAGAGGCTATGATAGCCTTAAAGCCACTTCGATTGGAACTATAATACTACCAGTCACCTTAGGACCCAAAACAATCCTCATTGAGTTTTATATTATAGATCAGGAAACCAACTATAATATGATCCTCAGCCGACCATGGATACACTGTATGAAGGCAATCCCTTCTACGTTATTTCAAGAAATAAGATTCTTGCACTTAGGAAAGATATTCATAGCTCAAGGTGACCAAAACCATTCGATATACACCTAGTAGATCTAAAGAAAAGGCCAAATCATTCACTCGAGTTTGAACTCCCAACAAACCAACTTAACAAACCAATCAACTCAAAACCGGAAGAAAAATTAATACCTACAACAAAGTTAGAAATTACGAACCTAGTCAAGAGCATCCCAGCCCTCAAGGATGAAGCTAACATTGTAGAAATAAAACTGTCATTAGGAACTACTACTAAAAAATTGTTGAGTTACTAGAAAAGATCTACCAATTTTCCTACCATTTGATTCCACATATATGGGATGTACCCTAGGAGTTGGTTCTCTTCCAATAGAGAAACTCACATGGTAGAAGTAACCAAAGCAAGAAGAAATAGACGTAACAAATGTCCCAACATCCATCTTCCCAAATAAACATTGGACTCTCCACTTTGATGGAGCTAGATGTCATTATGGGGCTAGGGTAGGTGTGATCTTTACTTCTCCCGAGGGAAAGATCCTACCATTTTCCTTTAAATTAAATTTTGAATGTACAAACAATGGTGCTGAGTATGAAGCCCTCCTCCTTGGTCTCATCATAGCTAAAAGGCTCGGTGTTAATGACATCAGAGTGTTAGGAGACTCTCAATTAGTAGCAAACCAAGTCTCTGAGGTGTATGAGACTAGAGTTGAACATTTACAGCTCTACAAAACAACAGTATTAGATTTGAGCAAAGGATTTAACTTCATATCAATTGAAGCAATCCCACAGAACAAAAACCTTCTCACATATTTGATAGCAACCTCAACTTCACGTTTCACTCCAAACAGTGAGTTGGAAGACACCCGTTTCATGGTATCCCTTCGTATTGAACCGTTAGTAAAGAAAACATCAACAAACCCTCTTCTAACACATAGCTGAGAATAAATCTACTATCTTAGGTCACGTTGATAGTGATATAGCCACTCTTGATTACCTAAACACCTATGCAGAGTTACATCTCACCCATCACATGGTAGATTTGTCCTTAATCCCACATTCATCTTCTTACTTTGGAAATCCCATGGTAGAGCTTCCCCCACAAAAGGAACTCGACATATACGTGGTAGAGAATGGAGAAGATCTTGGAACTACCTCCAGCCCCACACGAGAGTTTGAAGAAGGTAACACTTCTTTAATCGAAAGAAACCGATTGATATTAACATCGGAACGGAGGAGGAAGAACCAAAGATCTTGAAACTAGGATCTTCGTTAACTCTAGAAGAAATAGAAATACACACTCGAATCCTCAAAGAACATCAAAAGGATTTTGCATTTAATTATAAAGAAATGATGGGAATTACACCACACATCGCGGTACATAACCTCATCACCAAATCAGATGCAAAGCCAATTAAACAAAAATCAGACCAATGAAACCCAAGGTAGCTCTCATGGTGAAGGAAGAAGTAATGAAGCTTCTCTAAGTAGGGTTCATCAAACCAGTCGATTACTCTCAGTGGGTATCTAATATCATCCCCATTCTAAAAAATAATGGGAAGATACGCATCTACATAGATTTCTGAGACATTAACAAGGCGTGCCCCAAGGATGACTTCCCGTTACCATCCATTGATGTCATCGTTGACACAACAACTGATTTGAGCTTTTGTCTCTCATGGATGGGTTCTCGAGATACAATCAAATCAGAATATCTAAACAAGACCAAGCCAAAACCACATTTATAACTCCTTGGGGAACTTATTGCTATGTTGTTATGCCATTCGGTCTCAAGAATGCTTGGCGCTACATACCAGATGGGCAATGACATACATATTTCATGATCTTATTCATAAAATCATGGAATCCTATGTAGATGACTTGTTGGCCAAGGCCAGGAAGCACCGTGATCACCTGGAAGTGCTCCGCATCATTCTTTCACGTTTGATCGAATACGGAGTCACACTAAACCCAAAAAAATGTGTATTTGGTGTGACAGGAGGGAAACTCCTAGGTTACATTATATCATCATGAGGGATCGATGTAGACCCAGCCAAAATCTAGGCTGTTCTTGAGATGATCCCACCATCAGATGACTCTGGCATTAGATCATTTCTTGGAAAGCTCGGTGCAATCCGAGAGATTCATTCCGGACTTAAGTTTTGTTGTACATCCGATCAACAATTTGTTGAAAAAGGATTGCTGCATTATTTGGACAAAGGAATGCCATGAGGCCTTTGAAGTAGTTAAACGCTTCTTACTGTCTCCTCCCATGTTAATGCCACCTAGACCAGATCATCCTTTGATCTTATATTCACGAGCTACGGATGTCTCGCTAGCCTGCATGTTGGCTCAAGAAGATGATGATAAATGAGAACGTGTGGTCTATTTTATTAGCCAAACGTTGCTCGATTATGAAACACGTTATATGCAGGTAGAACGAGAATGCCTTGCCATAGTCTTTGCAACCAAATGCTTAAGACATTACATGCTAAATCAAGAAACAAGGGTCATTGTAAAAACAAACCATTTACGAACTTTCCTCACGTAAGGGTCTTTGTCTAAAAAGGTTGGACACTTTATAACCTTAATGGGTGAATTCAATTAACTTTTGTAAACCAAAAGTTGTTAAGGGACAAATCATTACAGATTGGTTAGCCAACAACCCGTTAGACGGAGGTGATCTAGTAGATCTAGATTTTCCCAATGAATGCATATATTACATCGAAACCAGACCTCCCATCTCTGAATGTCCTTGGTATACTAATATTATCAATTTTATCATGGACCATACATATCTAGAAGGTGCTACACCACAACAAAGAAGGTGGTTACGCATTATCGTAGCTAAATACGTTATTATAGAACAAGTGCTCTATCGTAAAGGCTTTCGATGGAATGCTTCTAAGGTGTGTTGACACAGAAGAATCCAAGAAGATTCTCTACAATCTCACAGTGGAATATGTGGAGGCCACTTTGGTGGTCATGCCACCACTCACAAAATACATCGAATGGGCTATTTTTGGCCCACTCTCGAACACGACGCAATAGAGTTTGTACGTAGATGCCATAAATGCCAAGAATTTTCCCACGAGATTCACATGCCGGCACAAGCTCTACAACCAATCGCGACTCCATGGCCCTTTTCTACATGGGGCCTAGATTTGATAGGGAAATTCTCTCCCTCATCAACGATGGCCATAACTTCATAATCACGGCCACCGAATATTTTACCAAATGGGTAGAGGCTATGCCTCTTACCACTATACCAGGTGCCGTGATCGCCAAGTTCATTTTGAACCAGATCATTTATAGGTACGGTGTCCCACAAATCATTATCTCAAATAATGGCACGTCCTTTAAGAATGATGAGGTCCATGAGCTATGTAGTAAATTTAAAATAAACCATCATACGGCCTCCCTGTATTACCCTCAAGCCAACGGGCAGGCTGAAGCAACAAACAAGACATTGAAAGCTATTCTACTCAAAATGGTAAAAGAAAACAAATGAGATTGGCATTTAAAGTTATATCCGGCCTTGTGGGCCCACCGAACCTCAATAAGAACACCAACAGGAGCAACTCCTTTCTCATTGGTATTCGGAGCAGAAGTAGTTCTCCCACTTGAGGTTGAAATACCCAGTCTCCGCATCTCACTACAAGGGATTCTAGATGAGGAAGCTTATAGAGAGGCACGCCTCTCCCAACTAGAAAGCCTAGATGAGGCCAGGTTAAATGTTGAACAATGGCATAGAGTCTATGCTTGACCGGATGTGCCGGCATATATAAAAAAAGGTCTATGAACTGAGAAATATATGAAGGAGATCTAGTTCTAAGACTAGACAGCCGGATCGATAAGAAGACCGGTGAAGGAAGGAAATTCCGGCCCAAATGGTTGGGCCCATACCGAGTCATGAAGGACTACAAAAATGGTGCGTATCTCTTATGTACACTAGAAGGTGAGGAATTTGGTGAAACTGTCAATTCCTTGCACCTTAAATGGTTTTACGCATGAAGCATCGGCACTATTTGTATAATTATATCTACATTGCATCTTCATTTAGATAGGTTCATTTTGTTCACTCATTTCATAAAATTTGGTGATCAAGGGACTTATTCTTAAGCAATTCATTACAAACTTTTGATGGTATTGGCAGAAGCATTCAAATCATACTTCTTCATTTTCATAACATCATCAATTGTTTCAGAATCATTTCATCAATTAAAGCTAGATATGACAAAGTCTTAACGGTAGCCATACCAAGGCCTGCATGCTTGTTCTCACTTTTGTTTCTTCCTAGGATAGGTGTCTTGCCTATGGTCTATTCTAGAAGCTTCATGGTGTCACATCTATCCCATATATAGATCTCTTTGGAAATAAGAACATACTGACATTTTGCTCAAATAAATAAGTCGAATATAGATCAAACAAAAAATTTTACTTTTACACATTTCCTTGCCCTACCAACCTTCGGTGATGAACTTGCATCTCTTACTAGTGACGTAGGGTTGGGAAAGGATGGGAATGCCCTTACTCACATGTACCTTGTCCATGGTGATAAGCCCATGCTTCTTACTAGTAGCATGGGGCAAGGTGTAGGGGGTCCTCTTGATAGTAATGTTGAAGGTCATAAGCAAATAGTTCAAATAAACCTTTGAAATCTTGAGTCAAAAACAAATGAATCAGATGTCCAAAATTCCAAGAGAGTTCAAAACCTTGAAAACCAGATTTTGTCAACCAAGTGGCCATCTACGGATCTAAGTCTAGATAAACTACAAAGCAAGTCGCATTCTAAACTATGGAGTCACTTGAGTAGGGTAGGTTTGTAGCATCCTAATTTGGTTCCACCAACTCTTTGTCTATCTCCCATCATTATCATTTCAACACTCCTCACAACTTGTGCCCTTTCTAGCTCTCGGTGGTGAGCCCTCGCATCTTACTAGTTGCGTGGAGTTAGGAGTGGGGCAAGTTCATCTGCTCATCATATCAATTTATCATCACATTTTGTCAAAACAAATATGAAGTACTAGAAAATTGCTTATAGAAACTAAAGTTCAAGATCACATTGTGTCTACATTATCATACATCAACATCACGAAATACAAAAAGGAAGAAAGCATTTGTATCATTTGTTCTCCATTGCATACATTCTAAAAAGCATATAAAAACAAGAATTCTAATAAGCATCTAATATACATGTGGAAATGAATCACAAAATCCTAGACACCAAGAGTCTGATCCAAAAAAGAAGTATATATATATAATCAAGTTTTATGTGTACAATGCCATCATGCGCTAGGCATGGTCAAAATGCTCAATGAGCCCGGAAAATACAAAATGATCATATAAACAATCTAACAAGAGTCACTACAAAAAGAGCCAAGTGGCCTCTCAACCCCTATGAGATCCCTCAGAAGGTGCACGACCACGTCTAGGACTCCGGCTATGCCGGCGCTCTGAGTGCTTGAGGCTCACGGTCCCAAACAGTAGGCTGTAGCCTCGCTATGAGAGCGGCTCCTCATCAGGCACTCTATAGTCCTATACCCGGCTAACTCGGTATGGAGGGAAGTCACCATCTTGGCCACATGCTAGACAGGGGAAAAGACATCACTATGCCTACCAGTGCTTGAAGGCTCCCCCACATCCACCGATAACTCGGCACGAGTCTTCTCCATGGGGAGCATCAGGGTATCAGTACATACCCGGTGAATCAAGTCTCACCACTCATCGTAGTCTCTGCAAGCAAAGGAGAAGACAAATTAGAAATAATCAAAAGATAAAAACAAAAATGAACAAAAGGAGAGATAGCAACTAAGGCAATCCTAGCTAAAAACAAATATTAAAAGAAGAGTGACAACTCACTCGGATCTCTAGGCCTCCAAGAGGGATCCCTAGGATCAGCGCTACCACGGATGCCGCTGCTGACTGATGTCCTCCTCCTATGTCTGGGGCAACATAACGTCCTACTACGGACTCATCCTCCCCCCTAGGTCCTGAGAGGGCAACTCCTCTGAGACTAGAGTCACCCTCTCCACTCTGCTCTGCCCTCTCGGCCTATAAGATCTCTTGAGTGTCATGCCACTCAGGATCACTATCCTCCTCTCCACCCGACTCACTGACCTCCATGTCCTCGGTCTCCTCCTCTGTCTCTCCCCTGTGAACTCCTCAGACTCGAGTCTATATCAATAGGGTCATCACTGCTATGGGCAGGACCGGTGGCAATCTGAAGTAAAGGTGCCTGAGGAGCACCGACTCTCTCTCGGGCACGTACCACCCGCCTAGCTGCAATAGGGATGCCAGGAGTAACAATAGTCCAACCTGGCCTCTAGGACCTCCCCTAGCCTCCCAAACTGATCTGAACACTGGCACCACTGGGGAAGCATACCAACGTAGGCAAGGCCAAACTGCTGAGGCACTCGATCAAAAGGGTGTGTCTCTACCTTCCCCATCCTATCCACAAGCTGCCCTGTAGTAGAGCAGGAAATCAAAGTGAGGGTCTCCTCACCCCACAACCCTGCCATGGCCTGATAAGGTGTGGCCTCCATATCATCAGTAGTCAGGGAAGAAACTGGCTGGTGGGGTGCTCTAAGCACCACATCTCTATCCATCTGGCTGCCCTCACGGCTCTGGGATCCACCACCTCTACGCCTCTCCCATAGGGGATGATACGCTCATAGACCCAGCTCATAACCAAGGTCGGATGGCTCAAAGACTGTCCCTGTAAGTGGACCACCCTGTATAGGTCATGGTAGGTGGTCCCAAGTATATCGGCTCCCCAGGCATAAATCCGGCCATGTGCCTCAATCTGTGTAATAATAGGGGACCAGCAGTAGAGTAAGGTGTCCCCTCCCTTGTCCCCAGATCAATCTCGAGGCAAGGATCCCCATAATGGCTGACGAATCAAAGGGATAGGCAAGCTAGGAATGGAATGGACCCTCACCCCCTTCTTCGAACTAGTGGAGACAACTGCGTCTCCCATATATGTAGCCCACTGAGCTATCTGAGCCCGTGACCCCACTGTCTCAAGTGTAAGCCATCTCCCAATGATCGGGACTCCCAAGATGTGGTAGACATCCTCCAGGGTGATAGTCCACTCACCCCTAACTCCTGGAAATCGGAAAGTGTTCTGATCAACATCCCAATACGAAAACAGGTCACATAGTATGTGACTAGAAGGTGCGACATGAGGAACCCGTGATATACGTAATATGCCGGCCCTCTGAAGAGTATCCTACTCGGCCTGAGAAAGTGCATCCAACACTGTTGGAAGCCAATCACACTCTCTCTCATGGCTCCATCTGATGTACTCTTCCTTCTTCTGTAAAACACACAAAAACACACAAAAAAAGAGTAAGTTAGTACCAAAATCACATTGGAAAAATCATTAAAACATATGAGAATACTAAAAATGCAAAAATGGGTTCAAAACAATGTTATTTTAGCATTCTATAAAGGACCGCCACCCTGAGCAGGGTGGCGGTTCCATAACCGCCACTTTGAAGGGCGGCGGTCCTATAACCACCACCCTGCTCAAGGCGTGGCGGTCGTGTCCCACATTTTCAAACGGGTCACGTGCCCTAAAAATGCTCAAAAACACAAAAAAAGACCATTTTGACTAAAATGAGAGCCTACCCATTAGGCGTCCCCCTAAGGACACATTTAAAACTAAAATTTCAAAAATTACCCCCCCATGGCAAAGATTTCATCATTTTTACATTTTAGGTATAAAAATGGTAAATCGAGAAGAACTAACCTGAGATCTCGTGGGTCGATGTTCCACTCGCGGAGGCATGATCACTATCTCGTCATGAATGTTTCGACTATACTCTCGTCAAAAACCATCACCGTGGGTCCCAGAGCTCAAAATCAATCAAATCAACACACACAAATGAATAGGAAAATGGGCCCATTTTTATATATATATAGCATTTTGACTCATCTTGGATGCCCCTTTTCACAGGTTTGGAGTGCCGATGGAGGTAAGTTCTTATCCCCACAAATGGTAAGTCCTCACTTCATATTATTTTAGTATTTATTTTTGGCTTATTTTATCTATCTGCACTTGAGTCTTCTTTTCATTTTGCAGGTAGCGGGAATTTTGGATGGCGTCATTTCGACACACGGACGTGTCAGGTATAATTTCTAATTTCCCATTTCGGGACCACCATACTCGGACCCACCATTTTACACCTCTTCATGGCTAAAATGCTTCTCTGAGGGGCAATATGTACGTACCCAAAATTGTAAGGGTACTACTTGCACGCTAACGATGTTACACATGCCCCAATGATGATACAGGTCTCCTCGCAAGGTGTTCGGGATCTAGAAAAAAGCTCTCCAAGTGTACGTTAACATCCCGCATGCCCCACTTAGCCTCCGCATGCTTTGTTTTACTCTTTCCCCCTCTTTTCCTTTGCATTTTGGTCTTCAGTGATGAAACCGCCGCCCTGCTGGCGGTGGTCTCGTGGTCTGTGATCCCCACTGCCCGGGCGGGCGGCGGTCCTGTAATTCGCCTTGCACCTTCTCGGGCGGGGTCCTTCACACATTTTCCAACACACTTCTTTTAACGCAACTCGCATAAATTTTCAACTTTTACCAGCTTTCTCATCCGTTTTTGCTTGTATTTATGATTTTGGTTCCCTGGAATAGTGTTTCTTCATTGTTTATAGTAAAAGAGTCCTAGTTGGAGTTACCTTTGGGTGAATGGGAATTCTATAAATAGCTGGTTTGATTACAAGCAAATGGCCCCTCAAAATTACCTCTCATCCTCTCATTTCAATAGTTTAGTCTTTCAGTTCTTGTTTAGGAATTCAATAGTTTTCATTTGTTGCATGCATAGTTAGTCTTATTTTGTTGTTTAGAAGCCACATGATCTTCTTGTTCTAGTGTTATTACTATTTCATACAATCAATTGAGGTAGGATAGTTTCATTTTCAGTCTGAAGCCATTAGAGTTGCAGGTTTTGTTCGTCAAGAAGGATAGTTTCAGGTTCTGGATGTTTTGTGTTGCATGACTCGCAATAAATCCCACTAGGAATTACATAAGCCAAGCTCTTTTTCTCTTGCGCTATCCCTCTCCTACTCGCATTGTATTCAGTCTACATCCAAAGCTGCCATTGTTCCAATACCTACTCTATTGATGCTAGCATTACATGCTTTTCTAGATTCACGTGAGCACGAAGGAATGAGGAGACCACACTGAGGGGACAAAGCCACACACAATCGGATTCGCCACTTTGTTATACAAAATCCAGGTTCAAGCTATCAAAGTTCTAGTTAAAACATATCAAATAGAGTAGTGAATCATTTCATTTCAGTTAATCTCACTTTCGATATTGCGGGGAAGCTATGGGGATTGATAGTTTCTGAGAAACTATGATTCATTCCTCACTTCTGAGGTAAGATCGGGGTCTTTTCAAATAGATTAGATCAGTTATTTGGTTATTCAGAATAGATTCACAACTACACAGGTAGGTAGCTATACTCGGCTACTTTGTTTGTTTTAAATTTTGTTATTAGCTTAGTTGTCATTTTCTAGATATTAAATAATTGCTCTTTCAATTCTATTAAATAGTTGTTATCTTAATTTTGTTAAATACTTTGTCAAAAATACAAAAATAGAGAATTTATATATGTTGTGGATATACTTTACATAATTAGTTTACTTTGCTTTAGTTAGATTTATATTGTTTCTTTTGTATGACAATCACGGGACCTAGGGAGCCCAGAGAATACGTATTCGAGCCAATCGTGCCTCAACCCAATCTTGTTGCAGCAATAACTGACATAGACCAAAATCTCAGAATTCAGGTCTTCCGAACAACAACAGACCTACAAGAAATTAGCTCACAGTTAAGAGGATTAAACATAGAAGATGACAAAGCACATACGTTTTGGTCAAACCAGCCAAACTACATTTCCCTAATAAATATCCGCATGACTGTAGAAGGGCTTGAAAGAGAGAAAATGTTCGGTTGTGATCCTTTGGTCCCATAGCCAGATGCGAGAGACATCCTCATTGACATAGACACTAGCTTAAGAATTCAAGTTGCCAGAATGCCCTAAAGGTACTCTGAGAAGATTGCACACTTTTAGTTCTAAACATAGAGGCCGAAAAGGCATACGACTACTGGATATTAGGGATTAGGGATTGATTCTACACATGACCATAGGAGGCCCAACACCATGAACCTACGGTTGTGATCCACAGGTCCCACAACCCAACGGGCCCATAGGTCAATCAGATGTTGATGTTGGTTTACGCACATTAGTATTTAGATCCTCTCCACTTCCACCAATCATTATCACACAACTATCCTCACTAGACATAGTAGCTAATCAAGCTAAGGATTTCTGGACTAGACCAGAGAATCACCCATAGAATCCACCATATATCCATCATCCATTTTCATGACCCTGTCGGGAGATATCTATGAAGCACCCACATGTTATCTTCCATATATCCATGACACCTATAGATCGGATCATGCCAGAGCTCGATATTGATTGGAGCCTTCGAGCAGTCATCCTCACCGAATGATCTATCACGCTAGTTCAAGTTAGGAGGGCCTTCTTTGCCTTAGATTCACAGATTCCATTAGTGCGCATCGAAGACATAAGATGAATTATGACATTTTCCCTTGACATGGATTTATGGGTCGATTTAGTAATTCCACATACATTCCAAAAGTAAAATATCATGGGGAAACATCAAGGTGCATGTTATTTCCCTCTTCTTTGATTCCTTTGAGGAAAGAAAACTTTTGGAGAATACTGATCTTTCTCTAGTTTTTGCACACAAAAATCACTCATTTTAAATGGTAATCATTTTTCTTGAATAAATTCCCCATTTTTTGAAAGATGTGGACTGCATGACATCAAGCATGGATTTTTGTACAAGTGTGACCTCATTGTCCTCTATTTCTATATATCACCCCAAAATCGGGTTATGACAATTGTGTAATGAAAATTCTAAGCTATGAGGGTATAATGGAGGTTGTTGCATATGGGGTGCAAGAGAGAAAAAGTGGTGCTTTGGCGGTGGAGGGTACACCTTGTTTTTATTAGCAAAGAGAAGAGCTAGTTTCAAGACCACTTGTGGATTGATACCTGATGATTTACGGTTTAGAGGCACAAAAGGAAACCAAACCATTCTTTTAATTGGTAAAAATTGTCCAAACCATCATTGATAGAGTTAGTTATCTTTCTCTCTTGCACTCCTTTTTCTTGCAAAGCATGCTTGAGAAGTAGCTATTAAAGGAATTCTTGAATCATATGTTCCCGGAATGGAAATGGAAATGAGAATTTACAAGGTTGATATAAATCACACTCTACGAAAAATAGGTACCACCATCTATATGTCTAGAGTTTCCTTCGGATCTTAAGCCAAATCAATTTCAACAAAATTGTTTTTGTGAGTGAGCCGAGATAGAAGTTAGGTTATTTATGGTGTATGAAGTTCCCTAAAGGTTTGATGAGCTACTCAACAAATCTCCAAAGGGAAGAGGGAGATTGGAAAACTTAATCCAAACTGGGTTTTAAGCTTAGCTTGTTTAAAGACTTGGAAATCCTTTGAATGTACCGGGGATCATGGTTGACAATAACCTTACTACTATCGACATTAGCAAAGAATAATAATAAAAACCTTTGGTCATGTTTTGCACCCGCTCAAGCTTTACATCATGGAGTTATCAATGGTTGTGAACCCAATAATTTAGCGAGCTTTCGAGGGGACCTCATCCAACAAAATAACTAACAAAAGTAAATGATTCAAACTCATTGCAAGCTTTATTAAAATTAAGGAAAATCAAGTATCACATCAAGTAAAGGTGTTTCTACACTAGAACTAGTATCTCGTGGAAGAACTTTAGTACAATCTTCCTTGTTTACTTTAGTACCATGATTGTCTAGAGATTTGCATGCCAAATCTGCATCAAATGGTGCGTGCCAAGGAGATGGCCATTAATATATGGAGTTTTTACAAACATCGAGTCAAGAGGCAAAGTGACAGGCCAAGTCAACGCAAAAAATACACGATAAAATTGAAAAAATCTTGCCTAGATCTATTGGAGATGGGCCATATGAAACCAAACACCATAAAAATATAGAGCCCAAAAACATTCTCTAACATGTAGAGCTCAACCTTCATTGTCTCCCTTTTTTAATTCTACTTCTTTTAATATAATAACTATAAATCTTCTTGACATGTCTATATAGCAATAATTCATATAATTTAATTTATATACCGATATGTTAGATCGATTGATGAGGCCAAAGAAGATATTACATGAATTCTATACATAATAATTCATATAATTTAATTTATATATCAATATCTTAGATTGATTAAGACTAAAATATATATTACATGAATTCTACACATAAAAATACCAAATACATTTTTAAAAAATAAAGAAAACAAATTATTTAATTTCTTTTTTTTTAAAGAAATTAATGAGACCCAACCGCCAAAGTCTATCCTCCACACAAAATGCACCACTTTTACACTAAGTATGAAAATACCCCTCTGTAAAAGTGGTGCATTTTACGTGAAGGATAGCCCTCGCCCCCAACAATTTTACTATCTAAAGGTCAGCTATAATAAATATTTGATTAACACACATTTTACATTTATAAAAATTGCGTACCCCACTTTACATTTATAAAAATTGCGTACCCCATGACGTATCTTGACTAAGACAGTCCTGAAAGAAATTGAAAAAGAAATAGTTGTGAAAGAGATAGTCAAAAACACATTTATTTCGTCCGTTCATTGAGTCATGAGAGTGACCCTCATCATTGCAATTTTCGGTGGGGCTCTCATTATTGTTGTTAAATATATCTTCTTATCATTTATTTCGACTTTGTAGTGTGGATAAAGAGAATGCTTTTGGATGGTTGGTTGGTTATAATTTTTCTATCAATATTTTGTTTTTATAATACATATAATCACTGGGTTATCATGCCATGACAGCTCATTATGTCATTACATGTTTTTATATTGAGTTAGTAAAGTTTTTAAAGTTGGAAAAGAAGTTTTAAATTGTGTTTAAGAGGTATATTTTATTTAGAATGGTTTTGAAAAATTAGGTATATGGTTAAAGCCAATTAAATTAGATTTTTTTAAAGATAATGAAAATATATATAAAAAGAGGAGAAAGTTGAACTACTAATCATATTTACTTTATAATCAATTAATTATTATTTTAGTAAGATGATCGTTTTATTATGAGATTTAATACGAAAAATGTGATGGAGTTTCCACTGATTCTGCTCACTTACAAGTCATACAAATATAAGCTCACTCAATATTCTTTTTGCATGATATCATTTTAGTGATAAATTTAATACAAAAGTTTTTAAAAAATTAAAATTATTAAATCTTGGCGAGTCTTGAATAAGTCTTAAGAACGATATTTAATTTGGAAATTTTCTAGAGGACCTCGTTTATATATTGAGTACACTTAGAGTTTGTTGCTATGTTGTATGTGTATAACTTATAAATACATTTTGGGTCCATTTACAAGTTAAAATTTTAATGCGTGCATATTTATTATAAGATTGAAACTGTGTGTATTGATGAAGGGAAAAATCACTCATAAGGAGAAATTTGCCCCACACTCCTCATAGTTTATAAGGAAAAAGTGGTCTTGATTATATTTTATTTCCATTGAAAAGAATTGTTATAACCATATTTATATGAAAGGCCCTAAAGTTGGTAATAAAGATGATGATAATCTTGGAGACTTTCTCATAAGGCTTAGGGAATGAATTGTGCAAGTAGCTTCCATACAAGGGTTAGATGCTCTCCGTGTTTGAGGAATTTTGTTCCTCTGTCTCTTTATTAACAAATATTCTTGTAAACTTTAATCTCTTCCATACTTAGTTTGGTGAATTGTTTGAAGGAGAAAGGGGATCTGACATCAGCAAATCCTTGAGGCAACATACTCTGGAGATAGCTTTGAAAAGAATTGTTATAACCATATTTATATGGAAGGCCCTAAAGTTGGTATAATGTCATATGAAGAGCCCTCACCTCACCCATTGACAACGGAACTAGCGATCACGGGTGAAAGCGTACAATGGATACACTTGACGAGGGAGGAGTGAAGGAGAAACATTATAGAAGGAGGTGAGGTGATGAAAAAGATACGAGGGGAGGAGAATCACAATGGAAGGGGAAAAGTTAAAGGGGAAAGAAGATTCTCCTCTTCTTTGTTATGGGAAGTGACATATACATTACATGTCATTTGTGTGAATTGCTTGAAGAAGAAAGGGGATGCGACATGCAAATCCTTGAGGCAAAATTTATGGGCTCACTCCAAATGTAAGCTATTAAAAGTTATCATAGTGATCACAAGTTTGGTTATTGATGGGTGGATCATTTAAAGAACAACCTCCACCCAAAATAGTTATGAGTGAAAAATATGTCATGGGTATGAAGGGGCCGGATGAGAATGAAATTCACTAGCTTGGACAAATGAAGCCTCTCTCACACTTCACAAACATCCAAGAATCATTTAATCAATGTACTAACGTACAAAGATAACAATAGTAATCAATTTTCACTTATAGGTCGCTTCATTACGGTAGTAAAAGTGTGCTATCGATTGCAAAAAAAAGGTCAAATACATCGTAACACATGTGACATTAACTCTTGACACATAACCAAACAAAATACTTGCTAGAAAAATTCTATAGCAATATTTAAAAATTCAATCTTTAGCATTACTAATATATTTAAAAAGAAAAATATGTACACATATCCACCACCCCAAGAACTTACATAAATATTGTTTAGGACAAGCTTTATAAAGATGCGTATATTTTTCATTAATTTGCTTGATAAGTGATATATGGTCCTCTCAAGTTTTGAATAACTCGGCACATAGCCAACAACAATAAGTCATGCCCTTGTGTTTACATTCTATTATAGATATGTATTTATGAGAATTCTTTGAGTGGTAAGCAACCTGATGTTCTGATACACAATTCCTTCATCACTTGTGACTTGTTTTGTTAATCACAATAATTGGAGGAATGTGAGATGAATTTGGTGAAACATTGGAAGTGAATATAAAATGGGGCTAGAGTGGAATTGAATATATAATTTGGTGAAGTAAACATTGGAAGTGAATATATCCACTAGTTTCACAAAGACTTGGAAGGATAGAGTGGTCCAAATTAGAGACCAAATTTTATTTAAATTATAGAAGACCTAATTTCTCTAGTGAGGAGGTTAAGTATGGAAGGGATTAAATTTTACAAGAAATTTTTCAACAAAGAGACGAGAGGAAAAAAATTCCTCAAACCTAGAGAGCATCGAACCCCTTGCAAGGATGTTACTTGCACAATTCTTTCCCCAAGCCTTATGAGAAAGTCTCCAAGATTATCATAATCTTCATTGCCACACTGAGAGGAAGGTTTCATGTTGTCCGCATCTTTCATTTGATCTTGCTCAACCATTTTATACACAAATCATTGCTTACTTCCCCTTTCTCCATCCTTTATTCACTATAAAATATGTTTAATGGGACAAGAAATGTTATCCTCTCCACCAGTTGTTATTTTGTTGATATATAACCGTGTTATCAATGGGATACCAAAGCCTATTATTACCCAACCCTCTCTTACCCTAATTTCCATACTAATAAATGAAATAGGGAGGAGATTATTCCTTATAGAATACTCAGAAGCCGTGTTGAAAAAGGAAAGGAAAAAATAGGAATCCCTGAAGACCATGGTCAGCCCAAACCAACAATGAAAGAGTTATAACTTCCCAAAGTCTCCTCTCGATGGGAAAATAAATGGAAAATATCAAACAAGGTAACAAGGACAATTATCTTCACAATGAGGGTAACTTCATAGCTTCCTTTGTTGGTCTATAGGGATTAATAATAATCATTTCTTGGAAGTCCTGGTTGTTTTATGGGCAATTAGACTAAATAGTTCTCTTAATTTGAAAACATTATCATTGAGGGAGATTCTATGAATATTATAAATTGTCTTAAAGGTTCAACTAAGGCTAGTTGGTCCATTAAAAATTTCATTGAGGAGTCTATTCAATTAGCCAACACCTTTTCTAGTTGCTCCTTTACTCATACCTTTAGAGAAGGGAACAAATTAGTGACTCCCTAGCTAACATAGGGGTCCTTGCTAGTAATTACACTACTTGGTATCAAATCAATACTCTTCCTCCTAATGTTCACTCCATTATTATTTCGGAGCAATACCATCATTGTTTCACATGACTAAAATTGGGATTTGGGGTGAGTTTTGTGGCTTTTTGCATCTCTTTTGGCACTCATTCCTTGTCCTCCTTCCTTCCATTCTCAAAGCCTCTTCTGCAGGTGAACCCGGGGTTTCTAAGAGCGAAATGGGAGGAGACATTTGCAGAGTGGAACTAGTTAACAATGACCAAAGGAAGGATGACGCTAAGCTTTGGGAAATTTTGAAGAAGGGAGGCTTCACCATTTTATGTACTTGGTTTGAGGACATGATTTCCATCTTTCACAAGAGTTTCTTAAGAATTGGAATGGCGGGGAAGATACGATACAAGAACAAAGAATTTTCATTTACTGGAAGATCTCATTTCTAGTATCACGGGTCTCCATCCAAAAGGCATTAAGTTCTTAAAAAACAAATATGACAGGGAAGGATGAAGAATCAAAATTACTTGAGCCATGAGAGATCCTTTTTCATGTTAAGAGCGGATTTTTGTGGGACTCCTTGTCATAGCCTTATGATAAGGTTCGTCTTGTTTTGATGAAATACCTAACCCTAAAAGGGCGTTTCAAAGTTACACCTTATTTCCATTTAGTGTTGCTCAATCATTTTCATAGGAATGTTTCTATTAGCTTCCCTTTCTATATATTGCATTCCTTGGAAAATTCTGTGAATATGGTCTCTCAGGGAAAGAGAGCTCAACCCTTCCATCATGTTGTTATCCTCTTGATTTATAAGAACTTTGACCTAATTATTGTGAACTCCACTCCTGCTGCTCCACCCGCCTCTTCCTCACTTCCTCCACCCTTTACCCCTGTTAAGCATCCCACACCCTTGTATACGATAGATCTCTTTGCGATAAGAAGGTCAGGGTGAACCCTATCAATGTTCCCACCCCTCTTCTCTCTCTATTGGGTGAGGGTGAAGTTGCCCTTAGTCTTTTGGATATGGGTGAAAAGAATACTGCTAGCAACAAGTCCATGTCTAGGAACCTGAGAAATGAAGTTGAACTCCATAATGATATGATCACTTGGCTTAGAAAGGAATTTCAGGTGCTAAAAAATAAAATTTTAGAGGTTGCAAAATATCCATTGAGAGTGGGAAAAAGGATGATAATTTGTTGGAAGACCTAGAAAACAAATATCTCTGCCATTGAGACGAATAGAGTAAAATTAAAGGAAAACAATGCAACATCGTCTCCATTATCAAGGGAAACATGAACGTCTTTTCGATATCACTCTTCTTCTAGAGGCAAATAAAGGAAAGGACAAATCCAAGAGTGACTCCATCTACAAAGATATCAAAGGAAACCTAGAGAGCTTCAAGAAGACCTTCTCCAAAATCATGAAATAGCCTCGATGGTGTTGTCCATTTTCGGTGTTTATTTTTGGTACTCCTTTTTGGATTTGGGCTAGTATTTTGCTTGATTACTATTGTTGTTTTGTTATGGTTGGTTGATATTTGGTTATGGTTTTGTTGTAGTACTTGTTGTTTCCTCGTGGTGTTCTTCCTTTGTAGTGTTTTTTTCTCTTCACTACTATATATGGGCTTGGGCCTCTTGTAATACGAGTAGGATCCTATTCAAAAAACTTCTAACATTAATTAAAAACTATCTTCACAATGAGATGAAACTCCACAAAGATATGATAAAATAGATGAGGAAATATATTAGAGTGATGAAGGATAATATCAAAGGTCTAAAAAATTAAAAAGATGGAATTAATTCTAAAAACCAAAAGTGGCAGGCGTGCATGAAAGAGTTAACAAGCTCATGTAGGAGCACAATGTAATATCTCAAAGAGTGAGCTGCCCTTATCTACTTTAGCAAGTTACTTGTGGAGAACAACACCATCCAATCCAACATGATTAACACTCTCCTCTCCCCTCATAAGACACTCTCGACAAAAAAACTTGAACGAATGGGAAATATAGAGATTAAAGGGATAAGATGTTACATGATTTGAACAAGTTGATGGATAAAGTGAAGGAGACTTCTTGTAATCTTTAGAATTATATTTTTGTCTAGCTTAGAGTTTCCTATTATTTGTTTTTGTTTTTGTGTTGTTTTTGGTTTCTTTTTCTTTGTAGCTTTATCGGTCATTGTTATTTTGTACTTATGGAATTTATATGTCTTATTTGGATTTAAGACCTTTTTAATGTTGTAATAGGGTAGGGTCGTTGTAAAAAACCCCTCCTTTTCCAATATCTAAAATAAAATAAAATGGGGCTATATAAAAATGGAAACATTGATCTTAGCAATACCAATATACATTTAAAATTTGAATGAAAATGGCTTAAATAAATAATAGATAATGCATCACATACATTTAGATTGAGAAATTATCGTGGCAAATCGTGTGTGTAATCTTGTGTAATATTAGTATTAATTAAACCAAGGAATATACCTTTCTAGTTTAGTCATCGTTTTCTTTCTTATATTAACAAAAACACAAAATAGAGTATAATACTTGACATAAGGAAAAACATGAAGCAAAGATGCTACCTCACAAGACAAATGGAGGGCCTAAAATAGATCCATGGTATGTTGAGTAGGGAAGGCCATGTAAATTATGAAACATTTGGCCACCCAATGGTGGACGACAAATAGGTCGAGAGCCTTCCGGGGCAAACCCAACCACATGCATTGAAGGGGATGGGCCTCGATTCCCACACTTTCCATGAGAAATACATGCTTCTATGATAACCTCTTCCAATGTAGTCCTTCTTGAAATATACCTTTCTTCTACAAACAACCATAAATAACCAACATGAAAAGCACGATTAAAACTATATGCACATACATGACCATGTCTACTTTCACATCATTACTCTCCTTATCCAGCTTAAAGGCCACACCAATGCCATCGATGACTTCCAACAAATAGGTGGCCAAAATCATACAATAAAAATCATCCTAGACCAAATCATGACAAGAAATGACCCTGGACCGATCTATAACATCACAAACATAGCACAACCAATCAAAACCATTGATTCATGTCATTGAAATATATAACTATTTGACTCACATCATTGATAAGATGTGGAATATTTTACTTAGTGTTGTTCTAGTTGGAAACTCATATCAACATAAAAATGGGCATTTGGAAACTATGAAGTATAAATAATTTATATTCTTGTTTAAAACACAAACATGTTTTGAATGTTATAAACTAAATAAATAAGTTAAATGGATACCTCATGTTTAATTATACATTCCTTACAAACTTGCATTCAAATGTGAATAGTAAAGACAAAAATCAAATACAAATCGCACCATGTATTGAATCTCTTGATACATGTGTGTCACTTTTTAAATAAATAACATTTCTATTGATTTTTAAAATAAATTTTAAAATCAAGATTCATTGGCAAAGCTCAAATTAAGGTAAATAATTTTAGCGATATAAAATGTAACTCGAGATGATATGGTTGAGAGAAGGTTTGTTAATTGAAGGCTCCTAACGATCTGATAGGGATGTAAATAATATCCCAACATTCATATTGAGTGTGCGGATACATAGGTCGAGTTTATAGTTCTAAGAGATAGATCTTCAACCATGAAAGTTTCCATGTACCCACAAACCTAAATTCCACATATTTTTAGTTCATCCGATTTCTAGAATAGTTTAACAACATCCTTATATGCTTTTGTATATATATTGAACACTTTGTCACACAATTTGATTGCAAAATTTTATTTCATTTCTTTAACCTTGAACCTTAATTATAAATTATCGAATTATTACCGTAATTGTTTTTCACAAATGCAAGAGTAGCATGGTTTAGGATTATTAGGAATGTTTATCTTGGTTTTGAATTATCATTATTGTATATTTAATTAGGAATAAAATGTTAATTTCATATTATAATTCCTTGTCTCGGGAGACCACTGGTTTACCTTTGTTTCCTAGTTTTCTCCCTTTATTTTTAGTTATCCTTGATGTCTTTTGTCATTTCCACTAGAAGTGACCATTTGCATCCATGTGGAAATGGTCATATATTGCGACAAGGACATGTTTCTCTTTGGGCCATTTAACCATTTTTTCAAGATTTGTGCCTTTTTCCTACCTTTCCTACATGTTTTATATTGAATTGTGAAACAATATGGACCTAATTTGAATGTCAAGAATTTTATAAATACATGTGTGCATTAACGCATTTAGGGATTACAAAAATAACTAAATTTGGTTAGAAAATTTTTCAAGAGTGATATTTGAGAGAAGTATATATAATTTATGAAGCACCCCCATAACAAAAACATAGGTGAAAAGATGCAAAGCTTCATTCTAAACTATAATAGTTGTTTTACACAAGTGAAAAGATAAGAATTGGGACATATGACTATTTTTGGTATGCACAAGTATTGATTTTGATTTTGTTCACGAACTAGGGGACCAATAATATTTTGAGGGATAACACAACCCCTTAACATCCTCTATTTTATGATTTTTTCAAGGAGTTGAATGCATATTAAGGTTTCTCTAAAAGAGAATGATTTCTCATTGATTTGCAAGTGATCCAAGCATTCTTAGATATACTTTCACACATTAGGGAACATAAAACACAAATGTGTCAAATTATATATTTCTTTTACGTAGAGTACCATTTAATGTAGAAGGCGACCATTTGCACATTGACACACAAATGATTAATTGGTGGAAGTGATCAACACAATTTTATTGTTTATTTTTTCTAGAGGTCACTCATACTAATATTTGGTCATATTTTCTAAGTCTACTTCTAATAACCACTCATAAAGTTTCTTGATATCAAATACTCTCTTAGACCTTTAAATTTCCCTAACATTTTATTCATTTTAATGAGTTTTGATATCATTTTTGTTATTCTTATATTATATATACTTATAATTTCCATCATATTTTTATAATTAAATTTGTATTATTAATTAGATATTATCAAGACATGATTACATTTTAGATGTGATTTGTGTAGTAAATTTTGTATATTAAACTAATTTCCACATATCCACTTTGAAATGGCGTATATAATCTAAAATCCCCATGTTGTAATATGAAACAAAGTCTACTACCAAGTAATAATGAAGTTTCATATTTACAAACTCCATAACTCAAATTTAAATCTTATAAAGTATTAACCCAATATATTATACTTAGTTACTTTTAATAATCCAATACTTCTAAATGAAAATATTGATAATTACATAATTAGTGAATGAAAAAGAACCCAAAAATTCATTTCCTATCAACTAGACAATCATTTTTAAATATGATATATTCTATAAAATTAAATAAATTATGGCTTGATAAAAAATATAGTGAACATGTTTATATTTTTTATTGAATCCAAAACTTATATAGGTTAGGTGTAGAGCATGTTAAATTTTATTGTGAAATGATATCATCTTTTTAAAATTGGTGTTTATGTTGTTGGCTTCATTCATAAATTATCATGAGAATCATCATTATAATCATGATCATTAGTATTATAATTAGGATCATCATTAAAAACATGATCATTTGTAACAAATATTGGCCTTAGTGAAATATATCTCCCACCATGATCCCAATTGTCAAGATAATTATCAACACATTCAAAATCATTATGTTAGAATGTGGTCATGGGTAATGCAGCCGAGATTAGGCTCTATAACTTGCTCAAAAGTAAAATAAGACTCCATGGGAGGAGAAGTATTAAATGTGAATAATTTAGAGCTTAGGATTAGCTCATAGTTATAGGTTCGTATTTGACTCTAGATTTTTGAATGATTAGGGATAACCTCCGAAAGGATGATGAGAACCAAACATAGGAAGAAGAGAGATAAAAGGTTAAACACGATCCTTTTGTCATTGATTAAGAAGAAGGATGACTTAAAATTGGATATAAATATCAATAAATATGCCGGATATGGAAATTATTAATTCCCACTTGTATATTGATGACATTCATGGACCTAATTAAAGGGATAGTAGCCCTCATTAGTGTGGGGAGAAGGAACCTTATGCATTGAGTGACCCATAAAGACACACAATCAAAAAAACCCTAAGGCAACTAGGGGATAAATCATTCGAGTAGGGAAATCAAAGAAACCCTAGGGAAACAATGGTTATGACAACAAAAGACCTAGTTATGGTAGGAGCCTAAACTAACTAGGTTAAGGGTTCAAACAAAAAGTGGGTTTACTAAATGATTCAACCCTAAATAAATAAATAAAAGAGATTTGTGTTAATGTGTTCTTATATACTTGAGGGATAAGGGTTAGTAACAAGTAATATAATCAAACAAATTATTAAACATTAATGTCCAAAACAAAATATACCATTTATAATAAGTAATAAGATACAATATGGAAAATGATGGTTAAAAAACGTGGATGAACTTAGCTTATTATATATGTAGGAACTAATACGGAAGTGACGTATGAATGTGTAGGCTATAAATGATTATAAAATGCTTCATATTTGAATCTAGAGTGCAAAACAAAGTAGGTATGGAACCATTCAATATGCATGGGAGTGTTAGATGGTCTAGTAAATGTTGAACAATTTCGTATAATGATGTACTATCCTTTGAAACTTTATGTGCTCTACGACGAGTGTTTGTGATGTGCTTCACTATGAAACACTAGGTTTCACACATGTGTGAAGCCCTTTGTGTGTTAAAAAATAGCTTCAAACCCAAACCATGAGTAGTAGACACTATAAAAAAGTTAGTAGTTGTGTTAAAGTGCAGTCCATATATTGCCTATGTTTGAAATAATCCAAAGAGGTCTTAAGACACATGTATTTATCGACCTATCATGTGATATCTATATGGATGTAACTAGATTTAGAAATTTTATTTCTTGATAATGAGAAATAATGGATTTGCATGCTTATCTTCACTTGGCTTGTGAGGTCTTTAGCTTGGGAAGCATCACTTCATAACCTAGTTCAATGTGCTTCATCCCTACCTAGGGATTATCCTATTATGTGTTGCTTCTTTGAAGGGATTAAGAGAGCACGAAGTTCTTTTGGAATGTATTTTCAAGTATTCTCTTGGAAGTACCAGTCATTGCTTTAGTGAGGTAAATATGTGAGTTGGACTTGTTTAAATAGTATTTTGTAAGTAAAGTTTCACATTAAGGTTGATCTATAGGATATGAAACGACTAATAAAAGATATCAAATTGAAATTGTGATCATTGGGTGGTTGGGAGCCAAATTGTTAGCTTTGGACCGAACCATCGGATAGTTCGGTCCTAGATTGACAATCTCATACATGTGTGTAGACACCCTACTTACACTACCACATAAATCAATTAAGTTCTTCATTTGGGCATCTAAATCCCATAAAATCCATGAATAATTAATATCTAATTAATTGATGTTAATTAACTAATTAATTAATGTTATCACTTAACCAAATCCTACTCATCACCCCATCCACATCACCATGAAAATCACCATTCACATCACTTGCCACATAAATCCTCCACTACCATATATGTCTTCCACCACCAAATAAGATAATATGGATAATCCTCCACTATCCTCCACTCTACCAAATCAAATAATAAGATCAAATTCTCCATTATCTTCCATGCACCCATTGCTAAATAAAATAATAGAGATAATTTTCCACTATCACCCACTTTTAAAGTGACTTCACTATTACATCACTATTCCCTCACCTAATCCCTCATTATCCTTAAAATGGATTAATCACCCCCTCACTAATCTCATCATGGGAAATATAATAAATAGACCTCCTTCTCTTAAATCAAGGATATATAATTTTATGAGGATAACATTATTATGCCCATGGTTCCCTAGATTTCCATTGAAAGTACTTAAGCTTGTAATATATTATTTTTCTTCATTGCTTGCTTTTTATGTTGTATATTATTTAAGAGATGGAGACATATCTCAAAGCATTTTTGTAGATCATGCGCAACTTTGCTATTTTGGTAAAATTACAACACCGCTTTGTTAGTTGCACCAACATACAATCAACAATCATCCACAAGTAAACCATGCACCACTACTTGGCCCCTTCAAGCCCCTAACAAGTTATATTATTTCATTTATTACCATTTTTCATTTGCATGTATTACATGTTCTTATTTCAACCTTGAAAAGGCTATGGATTTGATTGAGGTGGGTCTCTAGCCATAAAAAACAACTAATATATTTCTAAGTGTCTTTTGTTGCAAATTTAGATTTAGATTTGGAGATTTTAAACCAATTTATTCATGAAAGAGCCTATTATGTCCCTCTTTTACTTAATTCCATAAACGTAAACCCATTTTATGTAGTAAGAAATATTTGAGTTGATTTATTTGATATATCTAACACTTTGTAGGGTGGCTCAATATCTAGGCATACATTTTGGTGATTAAAATTGATGAGTCCCTTTACCTAACATTGATAATATCATTGACAACACTTCCATTCATAATATGTTTTGACTCATGATGGATTTTCTAGATAAAATCAAATAGAAAGAGTACCAAAATATCAACACAAAACCTCATTTACTAGACCTCGAGAGGCCTTTTGCTACTGAGGTTATGCCCTTTGTCTGCGAAACATGTTGATGTTACCTATCAATGTGCCATGACCTATGTTTAACCATTAATTAAATTTTAGGTCAATTTAATTAGGTTTTATTTTAAGTAATATAACAGATATTACACAACTGGAAGTACTCGATTTACACTTTAGATCATAACAATCAAAAAAATAAAATTTTAAGCACAAACATGATGGAAAGAGGCACTTATTAGGTTTAGAAAGTATTAAATATGTGTTGATGAGTGATTTGGAAAAGGGTAGAGTCTGAAATATAAAACAATCACTTTCTAGAGTTATAGAACTACTGGATTAAGATCGTCTGAAAGAGGTCGGGACCGGATGGAACAATTATGACCAAACAACACATTTTTGGACATTTAGGTAGCAAGGATTTGTAAATTTTAGTGCCACTTTATGTCATTGTTTATCGATCTTTTATATCTTTAAATTCACATGGAACCCTAGATGTCACACCTAAAACCTACAAAACAAACCCTAATTATCATGTAACACACTCAAGCAATCATTAGCTCTAAAAATAAAGATGAAAATTATTAACTCAGGTGACCTTGGTGGTTACCTCATTTGTGAATCATTGAGTGTCGCACTACACATTTGGACTCAATGTAGTTCTCGTATTACATTTTTCAAAGGTGCATGCAACTATCCCTTGACCCAGGTTGGCCTTTGTGCCTCAACACCGATAACAAGCTATACTACTCCATCCTAATAGAAAACCTTGTGTGAAGATGAAAAATTCATAATTATGCACTCTTATGTTGCATATGCGGTATGCGATGTAGTCCTTGCTTTCTCGGTTTGATAAGTGGTAGATATATAAGTGATTTCCAAATAATAAATTCTTAGGTAAGGCTTGTAGATATGAGTTCTTAATTTGAATTTAGGACCTTAGTGGCAGAAAAAGTTGACCCAAAAATATAATTTGGAAGATAAAATAGTAATAAATTGATCCCATGAAGATAAATCAACCGAAAAGTAAGAGGGGTCAAGATCGCACGAAAGGTCATGGCCAAATGCGGTCAAGTTCCAACCTTGTTGTACGGTTTTAACCAAGCTTAGAAACAATAAAATAGTAAAGAGAATTGCTAGATATTTTTGTAAGGTGACTCAAAATCAAATCAAGGGGATATAATAATAAGAAATGGGGTTTAATCAAGTCACAAATAGCAATACGAAATAATACATTTGTGACTAAAATCTTGTTCCATTGTTTAAAACTCATGTATATCACCACCTAACAAAAGCATGATGTAATGATGACTTTAAGAATATTTTGGTGTCTACATTCCCCCTTTATGTTAGTGAATGAAATTTACTAGTGTAAAGGAAAACATAGGTGTACCATGAGAGTGTTAAAGAAAGAAACATACTGAAGCTTACTGAAAGAAATAATCAATCATGGTGAACAATGTGAGTTATTAGCTAGCCCATGCAGAGATAAAGGAGAAGCATGTTGTAGGCATCAAAAGGGGATATCGTAGTTGCGAAAAGTGTTTGTAATAATTGGATATTCAAATTTTGTGGATTTATAAAGACGGGGATGATTGAAAATACCTTTAAATGTGCTTCATTTTACTGATGACGTGGGACTTGGGTGTTCTCGACACCAGGGAAGAGTGTCACAAGGATACTTAGCTTGCCCCCAATAATGGGACCACACTATTGTAGGTGGATATAGGTCTCAAAATTTGCTAAAAATCCCTATAAGGTGAAAGGGAATGACGTCTCATTTCCCCACCATGCATTATATGGGTGCATATTGTGATATGGGTGTTTATATTGTGTATGGATATATGGATATTGCCTCCTGTATTCATAATAAATATAGTGGCATTTGGTGCTTAGTCAATTTGCATAATCACGAGTGATCACTTGGGTGTTGAAACTAAACATTGTATTGGGTGAGAAAAATTGGCCTCACATAACCAACTTGCTAAATTCGTAAAGTTTGTGCGGAAGAGGATATCCTTATATCTAGTTAACTTATTGTACTTGTTTACTAATTTGTGACTAAACAAGATGGAGGGGGTGAATTTTCATAGTCCTCCCTATATATCTTCCCATTTTCAACGAAAGGAAGAATATAAAGGATGATTGTTTGAGGTGAAAGTGAGAGACAAAATAATGTTGAGAGATATTGCAATACGACATATAGTAATTATAGAGTGTATAATGATAATTGTGGATCTTGTGTAAAAGAACCAATGATAGGAAATACATTACAAGTGTGCAAATAAAGTTAATGACATAGGTGATAAGAGAAATAGATGTGTAGAGATGAAGAATAAGTGTAAATTAAGGTATTGATGTATTGATGCAAAATTTATGAGAAGCATGATCACAACACTAAAGATAGTATGAAAAATGAGCAAGTAAAGCCTAAGATATGGCCCACATGACCTCGTAGAGCCCTAATTGGCTGAATTGAGTAGATAGTAACATAGGATGTGTAAATGCCAACAAGAAAAGGTGCTATAGATAGTAAATTAAGAAAGCAAAATGTACTTTTCATTGTGTGATTATTGTTAGGAAATCATATATAGTGCTCACATTATTCATTTATATGGATGAATAATATTATGTAATATATTATTAGTTGTAATAAACAAACTCATAATATCAGGTTAGTATATTATACGTGAGTTGTTTGGGAGTTATAACAACTCACATATATATAGATTTGTGGTTGAGTTGTTTCCTACTTAATAGGAAACTATCTCCCTATATATTTGCAGCTTGTTCATTATGTAATTAATCCCGTATGAATTGAATATAGTTGATTATATTCATCTGCAAATCTGTCTATACCATTTTATTTGGTATCAGAGCGAGCTTATCCTATGAGAGAAATGATTTTATGATAATATCACAAGGGCGACTCTATAGATTGTACTGTTGCCCAAGCATGTGATTAAGACTTAACTATATGCGACATTGTTCATAGCTTCTGCATATACAGGTCAAGATCAGTAGTTTTCTTGACGGTGAAGATTAGATTGAATGATATACAAAAATTCAATCTCTTGTTTGCCACCGAGTTTGCTTTCCATCCGGAGGTTTACATTGCATTTGTAGTGGCAACAAGTCACTTATTCATTATTTCTGCATCATCGATTCATATCTGCATCAGATTCTGTAGATTGGTGGTGTTGTTGCGTATACGATGGAGCATATGTAAAGTGGTCTTCTCCAATTCTGTAGCCAACTATTATTATCAGGCGCATGAACAAAGGCTTTGAGGATCTGTTGGTGGTGGCAGGAGCTTCGATTTTCCATAACTGTGGCGAATCATATAGAGACCAAGCTTGTCTGCAGTCCGTCACTTAACAAAACAATTCTGAACCTGAGTGCCCTTGTCTTCTCCATCAGCATGCATGAGATTATCAATACAAGGCAGATTCGGTGGTCAAAGATCTGCTAACATTCTATATTGTATCCACATTCTCCCTACATCCATTTGGATTTGTACACTTTGCATTGATATCCAAATTTCTCGGACTCAACAGTGTCAACCTCTGTACGCATCTTGACATTCTGCAGACCTGTCTCAGTGATCACTACATCTTCGCAGCCATGGAAGTGCTCCACGTATATGCATAATCATGTCGGAGATACTCATTTCCATCCTCCGAGGGATGATAAATACTGGACACTTGCATTAGATGTGATCTCCTCTTGTCAGACTGATCTACACTCAGAAAAACAGTCCTCTCTGGCTCCACCGGCATAATTTGCATTCTATAGTGAACTCAAACCGTTCGTTGCATGTACATCCATCTATTGAATTGCACTGGACAGCTGTTCAAGAATTCTACATTGGATGCTTCACATCACATCAAGATCGATGTTGCAGTCAATAGTAAGCATGTTGTTTCAAAAGGTGTATTGTTTGTCTTTATTTATTATATAGTCGTTTTTCATTTAAAAAGTAATCTCAGTTTATTACTTTTTAAATTTTTAGTCTAGTTGTCATATTGTCTTCGGACGCATTTTCGGTTGAAACCGACGTCCATTTTTTTAACATGGCTAAGTTGAATCGAATGGAAAAATTCGAAGGCAAAGATTTTTACACATGGCAGGTGAAAACTCAGTTGTTGTTAATCAACAAAGATTTGTGGGAGATTGTGGATGGCAAAGCAAAGAAACCAAGAGATGCAGAGAAGTGGCAATATGGGACATCAAAGATCAAAAAGCCATAGCAATCATTGGATTGGGATTATCTGATGCATATTTGCATCATATAGATTTGTCAAAATCCTCAAATACAATTTGGACTACACTAAACAAACTATTTGGATCACAAGCAGGAAGCGCAACAGTATCACTAAAACAAAAGTTGTTCGGACTCAAAATGGAGGAAGGTGACAACATGGTGGAACACATAAGTAAGTTTCGTTTTGTATTGAATCAATTAGCTGGAATCAAAGTAGATGTTCCCGACGATGATGCAAAAGCAGTTTTACTTAATAGCATGCCTCCTAGCTATTCTAATATGGTCTTCACTTTGAGCAAAATCAATCCAAGTCTGGAAGACTTGATTTCTTCTTTGATAGAGGACGAAAATAGAACAAATAAAATTGAAACAGAAGAAAAAGCATTATATGGAACACATGGTAAAAAGAGATACAGTCATTCTTTCAAGCAAGGTTCAACCTCCCAGGATCCAAAGAAAAGGCTTATTTGTCACTATTGTAATGTGTCTGGACATGGAATAATGTTTTGTAAACAACGAGCTAGGGATCTGTTGGATGGTAAATTGAATAATAAAGCTTTTATTTCTGAAAATAGAGAAGAAGAAAGTGATTGGGAAGCAGGATCCAACCATTCACATGATAGAGAAGTTGTTGCTCAAGATAGTGAAGAAGACTTTCTCTTCTAAAAAGAATGCATCAACTGGAGGATGGAGGCACAGGAGGCTGGAGGTCATTCAGTGACCTCTCGTCAGTCACCAATGATGGGGCCACATGAAGCTATGGTGATAGTGTGTGTGTGAGTTTGCTTTCTTTTCAGAGTTGCAGTTGATTTCAGTTGTGTGCAGCGTAATTCTTTCTCAGTGTTCCTGTTATGGCTTGAATAAGTGAAATGTTCACATTGAGGGGGGGAACATGGTCTCAATGTTCCATTTTCTCTTTTCATATTTGTAATCAGTGAGTGGTATTTCCTACATAATTCCCTAAAGGAAAAGCATAGTGGATAGATGAAAGCACAAAAGAAAAGCAACATCATGATATTGAGGTTGTTGGTTGTCCTGTAAAACCATCCATGTTGAGGTTGTTGGTTGTCCTGTAAAACCATCCTTGTTGAGGTTGTTGGTTGTCCTGTAAAACCATCCCTGTTGAGGTTGTTGGTTGTCCTGTAAAACCATCCATGTTGAGGTTATTGGTTGTCCTATAAAACCATCCATGTTGAGGTTGTTGGCTGTCCTGAAAAACCATCCAGATCATGAGCACGCACGGGCGGCATGCTGCAGAAGGAAGTGCAATTGTTTTTCTCCCATGTTTGCACTAAGGGGGGGAATGTTAGGAAATCATATATAGTGCTCACATTATTCATATATATGGATGAATAATATCATGTAATATATTATGAGTTGTAATAAACAAACTCATAATATCAAGTTAGTATATTATACGTGAGTTGTTTGGGAGTTATAACAACTCACATATATATAGATTTGTGGTTGAGTTGTTTCCTACTTAATAGGAAACTATCTCCCTATATATTTGCAGCTTGTTCATTATGTAATTAATCCCGTATGAATTGAATATAGTTGATTATTCATCTACAAATCTGTCTATACCATTTGAATTATGATTGAATATGATAGGAGCACTAAGTTTGCAAGGATGTTGAGAGCAAGAGAGGCCATACTGACATGATTTGAGTGCATGAAAGATGTGATTCATGTCGTAGATGAAAAATGAGTTGGTAAGCTCATTTTTAAAAAAATGGCATATATTGATGGGAATGAACTAATTAGTTTAGTTTTACACTTGGTTCAAGACCATACAAAACTATACCATGTAAACCCTTTACCATACAACCTCGAACAGAATCTATGCGGAGTCCGGACTTGAACTTCATTTTTCAGATAATTACACGCACATGAGATAAACGCACATGTAAGGATAACCATTACGTAAGGGTTGTTGTTATAGGTGATCTAGATATGATTTGTGCATTTTGTATTGATGTATGATGAGATTTTTGTAGTATTTTTTAGTTCTAACACGATGTTTGTTGTGAATTTTGTTCTTAGAGAGGGACATCCATGCACGTGGATTTTCACGGTGGTTGATACATGAAAACGCTATTTTATTTGAGTATATATGACTTAAGATGTGATGTGTTTGACAGGGCCATGTTACTGACACGAAACTTGATTGGGGGAAGTTCCCCCAAATATGCATTTGATTACAACTTTGTGTGAGTGGTGGAATGAATATGCTTACATGTCTTGCTCCGATAACGGAAATAACAATGACATTGGAGGACATATATTGGATATTGCGACTACCTATTATAGGTGAGAGGGTGTATGTATTTCCCCCAGACATGTCATACCACATGAGACATACACATAGATTATGGATGGGTCATGGTAGTCTTAGGATCCCACTATTAGATTGAGATCCATTGTGACTTCTAATGTTCCATGATTGTGAAAATATATTGTTGTGTTGTTAACATACTTTGTGTCCATAGATAATAGAGGAGTATTCATATCCATAGGATGTGGAAGATTTTCTAGGTCATAGAGGAGCCCACTTATATATGGATCTATACATGTTTACATTGGAGCACCATGGTGGTGGTATAGCGACGGTGACACTATTGCATAGGTGAGCACATGATCACATTACGGTTGTGTAGCCCATTGGTGGGTCATGCAGTGGATTGTGCTCACCAAAGATGTTTGATGTGAGATGGAGCATGTGAGGGTGGTAAGGGCTGATACTTATGACATATAGATCATTGCTAGATATATTGGGGCCATGAGATATTATTTGGAGGTCGTATAGGGACTATAGAGGGTGGCTTGAGGATGATGTAGAGATGCGAGTAGATATGCGAGATTGGTATCATGTAGAAGGTGCCTCAAAAACCATACCCATAGAGGATATTAACACGCGCACACATAGAGATGGGAAATAATAGGGCCAACTCCAATATAGTTATTGCCACCACCAACCGATGAGGTGGATCTATTGGTCATCTTGAGTGACTATGATGATTTAGGGTGTACTAGATCCTATGTAGAGTGGTGGGCCAAGACCCATATGTACTATTATTCCCTAGCCTGTATGTGGGAGATCCATGGGATGATGCGGTCCCTAGAGATAAAGGTATTATGGCCATGCCTCCTCCTATAGGTGGAGAGGTGGAGAGAGAAGGAGGTTCCCCAGGTGGAGATGTGGTGGAAGATGACATGGCACAACGTAAGTATTGTATGATATTTTAATTTTTAATGAGTGGTAAAAGATGATAATGTTGAGTGTATAGTTGTTAATATAGATATTGTGTTGATTTCATATGACACTTTTGGATGACTATCATGGATGCATCTATGCATACATTTATCTACAATTTTCTGAGGATATGGTGATAGGATACATTCTAGAGAGTGTTGATGATAAATTAGGGAGCATGCCTACTTACATGATCCATTGGCATTAGACACAACCACATATACCATTTTTAGAGAAATTGGTGTAAGAGGCGAGCGAGATCTAGCTCAACGGCATTAACCATGTCCTAGGGTCAATCTAGCACAATAATTAATAGTATGATTGGTGGATTCCCGAAATATTATGTACAAGTATTGAAAAATAATGCTACACTATTTGAGTTATTATCACATTATCGGGCAAGATTGGAATCGAGATCACGGGGACATAAGAGGAACCTTGAGCTCATGAGGACTAGTGCTTATTAAGAGTAGTGAGGAGGATGAGTGATTACATGAAGGGTTGTACCCTTGACATATTATATATAAAATTTTTGTAAAACTTGTGATATATATGTAGATAAGCATAAATTCCATAATTTATGTTAAACTTGTACTTGATGTGATGAGTACAAAGGTGTCATGATTATGCATTGATTATTTGAGATGTGATTATGACTATGTGATTGCATTGAATTAGGATGTATGTATGATTGACATTTAGTTTATAGATAAAGATTATTGTATGATTAGTGTGCATGATTGGATTGCATTAATTTATAACATGGGTTGACTCGAAAATTTGTGAAGTAGGAAATGATGATGCAAACAATGATATGTGGTTAAACACTATGAGTATGGTGTGCATGGCTCCCACATAAGTACCAATGAGCATGTATGGTGAGGAAACCTATTCTTATGCAAGAAGGGAGGGAGATCCTCATATATGCCATTTGGTACTTTAGTAAGAAAAAACACACGATGGTAAGAGTGAGAATCATAACAAAAGGATATATTGGGTTAGATCATGGTGTGGTAAATACATCATGAACTAGAAATGATAGGTTATTATGAGCTACCGAGAGATCCCTAGTGTGGAATATACATGGCGATTCAACTTAGCCATTCATGTTATAGATGGTTACTCAAGGAGAGGTATAAGTCACGTGTGTAACTTTTAATACCCACCTCTTTGTGGAAAATCATATTTATGTGGGTTTTAGAGGATCATGCGGAGGAGTTGTTTCATTGTGAGAAACATCATCGGTGGCATCTATAGGAAGGGGATTGAGGAGTTACACTGATTATTATGGCGATGATGGCATGAGGAGGCGGAGTAGATTTATCAAAATGGTATGTCTCAAAGGTGATGATGCCTTTATCTTCTAATAACTTGAGCTTATGATCTAATGCATATCAATAATTATCATGGTTTCCATTAATGTGATGAAATTTACAACAAGGTTAACCTCTTTCTCGCATAAAACAGTGAGGAGGGTGATGATCGTTAGCTGATAAATGAATTAGCATCTTATCCATTATGTGGTCGATCAACAAACTTTTCAAAGTAAATTGGTCTATGCTAAGGGAGAGGAGGATCTTGTATAACAACTTTAGGTTTAGGAAGAGGTTGATAAGAAGTGTTACCATGATGCAAAACCTTAACTTGATTATTAGTAAATGACAATGTTGATGGTGGATCATAATAATTTGAAATAGAAGCAATTGTATTATTTGCATCCATATGCTTGTGGTGATTTGGGAGGAAAATATTGCTCTAGGTCCATAATGCAAAGGCATAGCTCAATGAAAGAATCACAAGTATCATATAATAAGATTCTTTGAGGGGTTAGATGAGGCCTCTACAAATTATATGTTTCACCTATAAATCAATGGGTTGGTATGACAAAAGTGCATATTAACTTTGAATCGTAATATATAATTGGATACATGATCGTTTTCACCTTGATGGAGAGAGGGGTAAATGCTCATATGTAGCTCTAGAGACTTTATTGAAGATAAAGTGAGATATGAAAGTGTCTTCAAGTTCCAAGAAATTACTTAAAGACCTACTAGGTAAATGTGTAAACTAATACAAAGTATCTCTAATGAGACTGCTACATAAATTTTTAATAAGTAATTGGTCATTACTACATGATGCCATAAGGTCCTATAACGTTTAATGTGAAAATAAGGATCTAAAGAGCCATCAAAAAATGGGAATGAAGGCATGAAAAAAATTCTAGGGAATAGAGATTGGAAAATCTTGTGTGGAATGGGATTTCCATAGATAGTATTAAAATAAATTCTAGCATAATAATATTTACACTTAAGCATCAAAGTATGAACCTTATGTTATAAATCACCTAATGCATGCATAAGGAAAGGACATCTGGAGGATGTATGGCATAAGTCTTTATAGGCTTGGTCAAATGTTGCACTTTACCATTAATGGTAATCATAAAGACACTATTTATTTTAAAATTAATGTGAGGTGATGTATCATGTGTAACTACCTCAGGAAACACTTGGGATTCTATGGGTTCGGCCTCATGTTGGGATCTAAATGGATATTTTCCATAAGCACATTATTAACACCAAGAGAAGAAGATAAACCTAAATAATTTGCATCAACATGTTCATTTATGTTAAGAGAAATAAGAACAATATCATGATTAGGTACTGATATTATTTATAAATGAATTATATGTACAAGTATGAATTTTAATTTCAATAGAAGCAAAAACAAAATTTAAATCAATAGTACTATGTCTAATTGGCATAGAATCAATTGTATGGTTATTGCATGCAAGAAAATCATTATGAATATCGTCGACAATAGCAGTATCATTCTTTTCACATTCAATAGAAATAGTAGAACCACTTAGAAGAAGCGTGTTCAAGAGGCATATGAATAGGAAATTATTAGCATTATTTTTTCATTCAGGAGGAAGAATAAAAACACAATTAAGGTCATGTGCAATAGAATAATCATCATGCATATCATCACTAGGGCATTCACTATGGGTGGATTCTAAATCATTATCATAAAAATAAGGAATACCATTAATCAATGTAAAAATGGAAGGGATATCCTTCTCATGCAATCTAGAAATAATCTCATCATCACTAGAATATATGGGATTTATGGCCTCAAGAGGATCATCACCAGTGTGGGGGAAGATGGTTGGTCACCATCACTTTTCCAAGAATCTATATTACCTTCAAGACTAGGGGTAGTAGTACAATCCGTCTTACAAGAGTTCTCTAGATCTTTGGATGGTGCAATAGGTGAAGTAGGAGTAACATTACTAGTGAATTTGATTGTGGAGAATGTCTCTTGTAAGACATCCACAATAGTTTGGAGTGGTACAAAATGTAGTGTAGGAGGAAGATATTGAGTTGGATTAGCAAAATGAGGTGGAAGATATCAAAACAAAATAGGATGAGCATCTTGATCATAGTTGAATATGAATTCATCATCGTTAGGATTACTATTAAATATTTGACCAGTAACAACATCATGATAGATAATATAAATAGAGGTAGCATAACTATGGGAAACGTCATAAGGGATAGCCTTTGAAAGTGGACCAGCCTCATAGTTATGATTTTTACTTGCATACCAAGAAAAATAACCAAGTTATGATGAAGAGGAATAGTCCTAGAAGTATCATTATATTTTGCAAAACTGAAAGTAGTATGGATTTTGTTAGAGGGGTGGGAATCCTTATGGTTTTGAATATATCTATAGCAATCCATCTCCAAAAAGAGTAAGTGATACTCCTAGAAATGATGCATGCATTCCCTAATACATTCATAGGGTTTTGAGATTATTAGGCCTAATGCACAAGGAACTAAGAAGATCCTAGATTAGGTGAATGGTTTGATCAAAATTAGGTTCACCAAAATGTTTAACCCTTAAATAAATTTTAGGTCAATTTAATTAGGTTTTATTTAAAGTAATATTATAGATATTACACTACTAAAATCACTCATATTTACACTTTAGATCATAGAAATCAATCATACAATCAAACACATATAATTTGAAGCACAAACAAGATGGAAAGAGGCACTTAGTTAGTTTAGAAAGTATTCAAGATGTGTCGATGAGTGATATGGGCAAGGGTAGAGTCTGAAATTTGGAACACTCGCTTTGGAGCTGTGAGAACTACGATTCATGACCATATAAATAGGTTACGACCGAGATGGTGTGGTTCGACCAAACCACACTTTTTTGACCTTTAGGTAGTTGGGATCTACAAATTTCAGTTTTTCTTTATGTTATTATTTTTGTAGACACCTATAATTTAGATCCAACAATTTAAATACTTAAATTGTGCTAATTATACTACTTCCCATGAAATTAGCGACATGTAAATCGATATAGCACACTTTCTCTTCTATCGTTGTTAATTAATTACATTATGCTAATTAGTTGACCCTTACTATCCAGAAAGACGAAAATTAACGACCTTACATTAATTAAACCCTTTACTACCTAAATTAATTAATTATTCTTAATTAATTAAGTTTCCTCTTCTATTAGATAAATAAATCGTCATTTATTTAGCCTAAACTTTTCTATTCCTAAATCATACTAATTGTTCTTCTAAAAATCTTATATAAAGTTTGCTTTGACTATTAATTAATCACTTGGGTTAATTAATAAATCCTCTCAAACCCCATCAATCACTACAAGACATTAAACTCCCCTAAGGTTGACTCAACCCCCTTTTCAACCATAGTCACCCCCAACTAACTCAACCTAGCTATTATCCCACATGTAAAGGGATGTAGAGATTCTTTTATCCATTGGGCTATATAAGGAGCCCTCCTCTTACCATTCTACTTACACCTAAATGAGCATAGAGCCTAAGCTATAGCCATTTTATCATCTTAGAGCATTCTTCCATTAGAGGAGCTAGCTATCTTCATTTCTTGCATTCATCCATCCAAGTTTGAAGTCATATGGAGATATTTCAAATGGTCTTGTAGCCATGGATTGACAAGACTCCATTCTTGAAACCTTGGGATTCAAACATACAATCAACCCTTTTAATTGTTAAGGATCTAAATAGGTTCATTCCATTGATTAACATTCAATAGAGATAGAGATTAATTTCTTAGCATATTAGTTTGATGTTTATTCATGTTCTAATGCAAAGATGTTGGTAGATTAGTCTTGTTTAAGCTCTAAGCATGATGGTGCATATATTTTAGTTTAGCATTGTATTGAGGCTATTAGGTGTTAGTCTTGATTTTACTTGCATTGCTAACTAATTCTTGCACACAAGTTTTCACTCTCTAATATATTTAACTTACCATGAAACCCTATATGTTATACCTAAAACATGTAAACCAAGCAAAAAAACATCAACAAAATTACGACGAAGAGGAATGCTCCTAGAAGTATCATTAGTGTTTACAAAATTGAAAGTAGTATGGATCTGATTAGAGGGACAAGAACCACCGATAGTTTTCCAAAGCTCTATAGAAAATCATGACCACACAATGAATAAGTTACATTCCTATAGATAATGCACACATGCCCCAAGATAGTCCCATGGTTTTGACATCAATATTCCTTATACATAAGGAACTAAGAAGATCCTATATTAGGTGAAGGGTTTGATCAAAAGTGGGTTCACCAAAATGTTTAACCCTTAATTAAATTTTAGGTCAATTTAATTAGGTTTTATTTGAATTAATACTACAAATATTACACTATTGTGTAGACACAAAATCACACACTTGGGTACATTTCTAGGTCCTAAATACATACTAGCATTCATATGATTCCTAAGCAAGAAAACTAGTAATTGATGACTATGTTTGGTCTCTTTTCTATGTTTCTTATTTTCTACTTGTTTTTTTACACCCTACATCCTAGTTGGTATTTTAATTACTTATCTTTTATAGCTTGACACCAACACCCGCCCAGGCAAGAGCACCCAGTGCCTGTTCCCTCACAGGTGCCCCTAAACCTTTCTTATCTTACTCACTTATTTTGGGTCTCTTTTATATTTTGGGAACCATTTCACTTATGGAGTCGTCCTTCCAGGTTGTCATTTACAAAATTCAAACAAGGGAATCATATAAATACATAGTTATGTGTTCAAAATCAAGGACCAAACACTAAGCATATACTATCATCACCTAAGCTTGCATCCAAAGACACCTAAAGAACTTCAAAGCATCCACTCTAGGGAGAAGGGACTACATTTTCTACATACATGGCATAGGAAGGGGAAGTTTCTTTATTCCATCCACACATCTATCTACATTACTACATCTAGCTACAACCCGTTATCAAGTGCACTTACACAAGGGCATCCTAGGAACGATTCTTACACACACTCACCGAACTACATAGTGTATACGAGATGTAGTGCAATGCTCGATTGTAAGTTCACTCTATCGAGGTGGTCGTCAAGTTGGGGTTAGTCGAATCCCAATTTTGCATCTTTATTTTATTAGATTTAATGCGGTTTATAGGATTTTGTATGTGATATCTACTTTTCAAGTTACAGTACCCTCAGCAATCAAATAGTGACACACAGAGATTAACATGGAACATTTACGACGAGTGTAAAAATCACATTCTAAGTATTTACATAGTCCGAGCACCCGGTAGTAGTCTCCAACACCAAGGTGCCCCTGTCTAGGCATGTGCACCCATGTATGACATCATACGTGAGTCCCAAAATTTATCCTGAACATCAATGACATAGTTCACCTCATGTGTAACAATTTTCCTAGTTCAAAACACTTCAAGATCAAGCACAAATCAAATAAGTTATTATTTCTATGCCTCTTGTTTAGGGTTTTGTAATTTAATTACTTATTTCTTGTGTCATATTGTACTTAGCAGTTGTATATCATAGTTTACATTCAGTTACTCTGTAATTAGGGTTTAATACTTATTCTATTTTTGTTAAATAATAATGAAAGCACTCAAATTTACAATTTACACATAAAATAAATCATATAATCAAGCACATACAATTTGAATCATAAACATGATGGAAAGAGACACTTAGTTTCTTTTAAAAATATTCAAGATGTTTCTATGAGTGATATGGGAAAGGGAAAAGTCTAAAATCTAGAACAATCTCTTTCTATAGTTGTAGACCTATTGGGTCAAGACCATAAAAAGAGGTTAGGACCATGAAAGAGGTCGGGACCATACAAAAAGGTCATGACTATACAAAAAGGTCATGACTAGATGGTATGGTTCTAACCAAACCACACGTTTTAAGACCTTCGGTAGTTGGGATCTAAAAATATCAGTTTCACTTTGTATCATTGTTTGTCACTCTTTGATATCCATAACTTCACATAAAACCCTAGATGTTGCACCTAAAACCTACAATACTAACCCTAGTTATCATGTAACTCAATCGAGAAATCATTAGCTCTAAAAATAAAAATAAAAATACTTGAGTCGGAATGACCTTATTAGTCACCCTATTTGTGAATCGTAGAGCATTGCACTACATTTCAAACTCAATGTATTTCTCCTAGTGCTTTGTGTAAAGGTGCATACAACTATCCCTTGACCTATGTTGGCCCTTGTGCCTCACCACCGAATCTTAGGCTATCTTACTCCATCCCAATAGAAACCCTTGTGTGTAGATGAAAACTTCATAATTATGCCCTCCTATGTTGTGTATGTAGTATGCAGATGTAGTCATTGCTTTCTTAGTTCAATAAGTGGTAGATAGATAGGTGATTTCTAGATAATAAATGCTTAGGTTAGACTTGTATATATATGAGTTCTTACTTTGAAATTAGGGCCTTAGTGGCGAAAAAATATAACGCGTAAAATATAATTTGGAAGATAAAAGAGTAACAAATGGGCCCATGAAGAGAAAATAACCAAAAATTAAGAGGGGTCAAGACTGTACATAAAGGTCATGACCATATGGTATAGTTCTATGGTAGATATATAGGTGATTTCTATATAATAAACATTTAGGTTAGACTTGTATATATATGAGTTCTTACTTTGAATTTAGGACCTTAGTGGCGAAAAATATGACAAATTAAATTAAATTTGGAAGAAAAGAGTAAATATTGGGCCCATGAAGTGAAAAAAACCGAAAAGTAAGAATATTAAAGACCATACAAAAGGTCATGACCATATGGTCTAGTCTGGTTTCAACCTTGTATGGTTTTGACCGGCTTAAAAACAATAAAAAAATAAAAGGGAATTGCCAAAGATCTTTGTAAGATGACTCAAAATCAAATCAAAGAGACAAAATAGTAAGAAATGGGGTTTAATCAAGTCATAAAGAGCAATACAAAATAATATTATTTCCACTAAGATCTTGTTCCATTGTTCAAAACTCATGTATATAACAACCTAACAAAAGCATGTTGTAATAAGGAATTTTTGTAGATTTAGGTGTCTATAATTTATATGTTCCATGATTACATCCATCACATTTTATAATACTACATTAGTGATTTAAACTAATGAAATCCAAACTACATGATGATCATATAGGTATAATTCAAAAATTTATGTGCACCTTCTTAAATATGAAATATGACGACCCTAATAAATGTGTCTTTTGGGTTACATTTGGAAAATTCATTGGCTTCATTGTCTCATGCCATGATATTGAAGTGGATCTAGCCAAGGTCGGGACCATTTTAGACATACCTCCTCCTAAAAATATCAAACAATTACGGAGTCCCCAAGGTAAAATACAAGTCATTCAATGCTTTATTACACAACTTTTTAATCATTGTCGACCATTCATTCACCTTTTTAGGAAGGGTGCCAACTTTGACCGGGGGGTTGTTGTACCACATTTGTACATCTCAAACACCATCTCCTAACACTCCATATTCTTTTACCATAACAACCAAATTTTCTATTTTACCTATATATAGTCGATGTTTAATTCACTTTTGGAAGTATGCTTTCTCAATGTAGTGCATCCAATCAATAATTCACTATTTATTATATCATTCATACATTTATCAATTATGAGCTCAACTATGCACATATGGAGAATTTTTCTTAGCCATCATCTTTTCTACATAGAAACTACAACACTACATACTTAATCATGTGACTTATTATGGAAAAAACGTATCCACTCCACTACATGATGAGAAAACATATCACAAGCCTGTTCAACATCTAAAAGGATTATGTTGTTCTTTAAATTTGAACTAAATTTCATCTCCCAAAAGGCCATCAAGGGACAAGTAATCAATTATCAACTTTTTAAAGCACCACTCATGGATACACAATAGCTTAATATCAATCGTTTAGATAATTCTATATTTACCGCCTCTAACATTGAATACCAAATTAATTACAACGAGGATTCGACATGACCCTACATTTTGTGAGTCAAAAATAGAATAAGGGGGTGGTGTAGGCATTATTTTTATCACGTCCCGGGTTCTCCATTCCCCTTTCATTTAAGTTAAATTTTACATGTATTAACAACATGGTTGAGTATGAAGTACTCATTACTTGGTCTCTAATTAGCTATCTCCTTAAAATCAAATTCCTACATATATTTGGTGACTCACAACTAGTTTTCAACTAAATTTAGGGGTAAAAAAGAGACTTATATTCTCCATGTTCCCATTTGTGTCTTATCACACCATATTTTAATCACACAAACACACTCAACATTTTTAATATAGATACCATGCCCTCTCATCACCTATTTGAAATTCAATACATTACAAATGGCCTCACCAAAGCATGATGACATACTTTCCAAAAAAATCCACTTGTTTTGTCCTTGTAGGGGATATCCTCTATAGGTTTAGATAATATGGTATACTCCTACATTATCTATTACCCCAATTGACTCTCATTACACTCACAGAAGCACATGATGGTACATAAGGGGGTCATTTTAGTGACACAACTATTGCACAATATATTATCTGCAAGGGATATTTTTGGCCTTCACTATAATATGCCTCTTGTACATATGTCAACAACTATGAGACATGTCATGGTTTACAAATATCTCTCATGTTCCCACAAAAATTCTGACCTCTTTGATTTATTTAGACTTTCTCTCAATGGGGAATTAACCTTATTGGAAAGTTTTCGCCCATGTCTTCTGATGGCCACACATTTATCTTCACTACTATTGAATACTTTATGAAATGGTTTGAGGTTGCACCTCTCACATCAACAATGGGTCCTTAAATAATTAATTTTAAGATATAAAATATTGTTTTCTACTTAGTTATCACAACTAAGATCATTTATGATAATGATAGCTCATTCAAAAATAAAGATGTGAAAGCATTGTGTGATAAATACAAAATCTAACATAGTTTTCCATGCTATACTATCTATAGGAAAATTAGAAAGTAGATGCCTCTAACAAAATAGTCAAGAACATCCTTTAAAATGTCATTAATGTTTCCCACAGAGATTACCACACCACAATTACTCTATGCCATTTGGTTGTATCATACTATCATCCATACACCTATTAAGGCCACACATTTCTTTCTCATTAATGGGGTCAATGTTGTCATGCCCATTGAGCTTGATATCCCTTCACTAAGATTCACAATCTAAGAGCTTATCACTAACGATGACTATCATTGTGAACGTCACACACAACTTGATTTTCTTGAAGAGAGGCATGTTAATGCTCTAGATCACCTCCAAGTGTACCATGATTGTATCACATGAGATTATCACAAAAATGTTTATATTAGTGGATTTGGGTTAGGTGATCTTGTGCAAAAAAAACCAAAAAAATCTTTCCAAGCTCGACCAACATGATAAGTTTTCTCTTAACTAGTTTAGACCCTAAGTCATTGTTCAAAAATATGGGTTTGTTACTTATAAGTTGGTTGACATTAATGGCAATGAATAATAGGAGCCGCTCAATGCTATGCATTTGTGGTGATTTTATGCTTAAAAATCCAAAAACAATACAAAAATTCTAATATATCCAATAAAAGTATTAAACTTACAAAATTACAAAAACAATATAAAAGTTTCAAAAAGACAAAAAATAGTACAAAATGTTAAAAAAACATAAACACTAAAAAAACTACTTTGCGACTATCCATGTGCACTACCAATTCCATTCACCTCCCATGTATATATCCATCCCTCTACGATAAAATTTCCCTACCATCATATGCCTAGGTGTATCAATATTTTTATACCCCTTACACTCGGTTTGGTCACACACACGTTGGTCTACCGTGACTAACTCAAACATTTTGAACATGGTATTCATTACTTAGCAGATTAAATGAATTCATCTTCTACGAGATCAAATAACTCTACAAATATTTAATTTATTTTTGTAAATAACATAAGGCCTTATCTATCACACACTAGCCAATGTTGTCTCCATTTTTACTACTATCTCCTTCATCAAGCCACGATGGTTCTAAACCCCATTCACAACAAAAGAGAGAGTTGAATATCCTTTCAAATAAATAAATAAATTTTTCATGCTCGAGCAATATCAAAATCTCTCTAGAGGGGTCTTTATAGTATCTCTACTTTGGAGTTGGACACCTGGTTGGAAATATATCAATATCATGAATATGATCAAATATATCTCCAATGTGGCTAAAAATGCCTAGCTAGTAGTGGAGACATGCATGGCTTACACTTACCTTCTGTATATCACAATCCATAAATATTTTGAACCACATACTTGAACATTGGCTAGTGTGTCCTCATTTATTTCTTTTAAATGTTTGTACTTCACATAAGTAACTTACTTTTTTAATCACGCACTAGATCTCGATGGGATGAAGGGGTATTATGTCACCTTTTGGTTTTCTAGACTTTGTTTGAATCATTAGTTTTCTCCATGTTAGTTTCAAATTCACTTGTGTTCTAATTTGGGTTGGTACTATACCTACAATCATTGTCTCACATCCACGTGTGTGTGTGTGTGTGTGTGTGTGTGTGTGTGTGTGTGTGTGTGTGTGTGTGTGTGTCATATTTCAATTATACATGTTGTGAGACAACATGTATCACACACACACACACACACACACACACACACACACACACACACACACACTGCCTGCACGCCGCACGCACACGCACGCGCGCGCGCTGCGCGCGCACGCAAGCGCGCGCAGCGCCAAGCGCGCCGCAGCGCACGCGCGCTGCGCTGCGCATCGCGCGCTTGCGCAAGCGCTGCGCGTGCCAGCGCGCCTTGCAAGCGCAGCTGCGCAGCGCGCTGCGCCACACGCTGCACGCGCCTTGCGCGCGCGCGCGCAGCGCATGCGCCTGCGCGCACACGCACGCACGCACGCTTTGCAGCGCACGCGCGCGCGCACGCTGCACGCGCGCACGCGCACACGCGCGCACGCTGCCGCACACGCACACGCACGCACACCCACGCACACGCACACCCACACACGCACACCCACACACGCACCCACACACGCACCCACACCCACACACGCACCCACGCACGCACACCCACACACCCACACACGCACGCACACACGCACACACCCACGCACCCACACACGCACACCCACACACACGCACCCACGCACACACGCACCCACACCCACACACGCACACACGCACCCACACACGCACACACACACACACACACACACACACACACACACACACACACGAATCTTTAGAAGATCTTTATGAATGGACCGAGAAAATCAATGTCTCCTAATCATATGAAATAGCTAAAATGGTGTGCACTATTGATTTTGTATATGGTCATTAATGAAAAAAGTGAAAGAATGAGTACAAATAACCATTGATTTTGAAGGTTGCTAAAAAAATGGTGAGAAAATGGGGGTGCCTAAGAAATATTTTTACTATTGAGTCTTCGCTCAATTTTTAGGAAATTTTTAAATTTTTGTTTGGATCGACTTCCCGATCCTACATAAACAAATGGTGGATAATCTATACCAATACAAATGTCATATATACAAGAATATGTCATTATCGCCGTTATAAATCAACAATATTTTTAAGGAGTTAAGTTAAATGAAGACTCCTTTTGAACCTTCAAAGAGAGGATTTGTGTATCTCTTTGATTATCATCAAACCTATCCTAGATAGGCATTGCTTGACATCCTTGCCCTATTTTGTTGGAATAAGGCTCCTTGATTTATGGCTCCAACCAACTTTCCTTTGCCTAAGCTAAATATAAACAAAGATTCCTGCTGGGAGGCAAACATGTGATCTTGTCGAGGAAATATGTAAACATAAATTTGCACTATTAAAAGATGGTTTGTTCTAGACATGCAACGTATTATTATTGAATTTAAGTGAAACAATTTGTAAATATAAAAGCCTACTTTGTGGTGTTGTAAAGTTCTCCTACCTTTCAATTGTTTCAAACATGTGCATGTTTGGAATGAAAGGATGGTTTTCTATACATTAATTGTGATATATTGTGCCTTCGTCAACCCTGTCTTCTCCGAGATTAAATTACTAATCCCAAATTACACAAACTTATGTGTATTTGTGTGTATTATGTCTTGTTTATGGTTATTCGAGATGTTGCTTTCCAATGTTAAAAAAACATTGATTTTATATTATTTATAGTTACAATCAATCTTTTCATTATATTTTTATGGTGTTTGAAAATTGAAGGTTTTAATGCATTGTATCTCTATCCATCTTTATGTTCCATCTGTCGACCTCTCCATTACACCCTTTTGATGCAATTCCTATACACAACCAATACACCAAATATATTTTCTAAATCTACATATGACAATTACTCAAAAAATTTACACAAAATCAAGTATCATCCTAAAAGACCCTAAATTTCCTCTCCCACTCTAATCATTTCATTATTTAAATTATTCTAATGTTGTACATACTCCAAAATTATTAATAAAATCTGAGTGAAAGATTCCACACGAAGGCACACGATGCGCTTTATAATATCAGAAGTTCAGAAATTGTTTGGATGGTGGTGCACAGAAAAAAACTCGTAGAAAATTTATCCCCTCAAGAGGCTGACAGTGTCAGTGCCCATTGTTTTTATGCATTGCAGACAAAACAATTTGCCACCACAAATAAGGAGGAAGGTGGCAACAAGCATATACAACCAGATTTTTTTCAGATCCGATCTTCCCATAAATAAATCTTTTTGGCCTATTTCAACGTGTATGAACATGTCTACACAATATGTTGACAAATTTTATACGTCATTTATTCCCCATAAATTAATATATAAAGCCACCCTTTTGAATTATTTGCAGATTTCATGGTAACTGATCGTAAATTGCGCGAGGAATGGCTTTATCCAAAGCAAAAAGAGCTTCTTTACCACTCAGTCTGACAACAATTTTCGCGTCATGTGACAGAATCCAAGCTTTGTTTGCCAAAGTCTGGCGACTTTCCAATGTCGAACTGTCGGCACGGGGTGCCAACTAGCAAAAATGATTTTAACACTTGGAATTTCGGAAGTTGGGCAGTTAATTTTTTAAATTTATTTTTACGTGACGCACAAATTTCTGTCATCCATGAGTGAGAGTGAAGGAACGAATTAGACAGTAGAAAAGTTTTTCAAAGAGGTGTCTTTGTCAGCTTAGACGGGCGGATTCCTAGTGCGGATGCCCCTCATCTTTTATTTAATAATTTCTCTCAAATCAATCCAGTTGGCAATGTCATTCCCCAAATACCCATCAATCATTTGATTGCAATTCCAAGATGGGTACTTGACCGATCAATCAAGATCATCTCTAGCTCAAGAACTCGCATACATTTCCATACATTGCCTCTCTGATGGACTTGTGATTGAGTTGAAGCTCTGTGTGTGTTTCTCAAGTTGGGAGTCAAGGAGATTCAGCAATGAAGGAAGCGGTGGTGTTGGATTCTGCATTGTTTCAGCTCACTCCTACTAGAACAAGGTAAGCATTCTGCATTACATTACACCCGAATTGTAAAAATGCAAAAGACTAGTCGAGACTCCCAGGAAATCTGTAGGAGGTTGGTAGTCCATACTTCTCGTGTAACACAGTTTAGCTCCCAGATGCATTGCAGTTGAAATCAGGGCAGCAGTTCTGGATTGCATAGACCGGAGAGAAAAACAATGTCACACGTTTGTGGGAAATTCGGTCAATTTTCTAAAGAAATTGTCAATGCGCTGACATTAGGACATGGGTAGTGATAGTGGGTATCTTGCAGAAAACCCCTGTTTGATCTGTTGGTTAAGACTCCATTTACATGAAGAGATCTGAACTCTGATACAATTAGAATTAGCTCTGAATTGTGCAGGGATGAGAGGAGGGAACTCAGAAACAATGTCAGTTGTAGTGTTAAGTGGACAAGGTTTGATGTGCCGATTTGTCTTAAATACTAAGGTAATTGCCGCTAGGACGGACCTGCAGATCTAATGCTCGGCATCCAAATACAAAAGGCTCTTCCTTCAGACCTGACATGCACAGTGTACACAAATGTAAATGTTTAACAGACTCGAGTAGGAATGGAGAATTGAACACACTCAGAGCTGGAAGCCAATTAACACCTCTTTTATTCACAATTGCGTCTGAATTTATAGACAGGAAACAAATTCCATCTTCCAAATCAGAGTTTTCCGCTCCTTACCTAAATCTAAAGCTTTCTCAAGAAATTCTTGTAACAGCTAACCACTAAAAAAACAAGCTCTATTCTAATTAGATGTGACATCATGGGAGGCATACGTGCACCATAATTTCTCTACTAACTAGGATGTCTGTTGTTTTTCCTAAAATTCTGCAAATATGCCCTTAAAATCTTGTCGTTTTGGACTTGCTATCCGTTCCATAATACATGATTGCATCAAGATTCAAGCAATGTTCTGAGATTTGGAGATAGGTGGTACTTGTGGGTGCCAGTTTGGTCTTTTGGTCAAGGATCCATATGCATGTGTAGATCTGATAGAATCTAGGGTAGGCAATTAAAGCTTTGAGATTTCCACGCGTAAAACTTGTAGTAACCTTACCTGGAATCAACTGTGTTGTATCCTCCATCTGTATTTGAAGTATGTTTTTGATTTTGGGGTTGATTTTGCTAGGTGTGAACTGGTTATATCGAGTGGTGGGGTGACTGAGAAGTTGGCCTCTGGACTTCTGAAGCCATTCCTATCACATCTCAAGACGGCTGAGGAACAAATTGAAAAGGGTGGCTATTCTATTGTATTGGAGGTGGCCAGTGGACATGAAAGATCATGGTTTACCAAGGGCACACTTGAAAGGTATGCAATCCTACTTGCATTTCTAAAACCAATTCTTAATACTGATTGAAGTGGAGAAAATAATGATGTCACTGTAGTTGTATAATTTGGAAAAAAATTATACTTAGCGTGGATCTGTCCATTTGAGTATGAGTACAATCCACAGGTTTTACTGTTACCAATTTGTTCAATTTCTTGACAAGGCCTTTGATTGTACTCTATAATAGGTTTGTTCGGTTTGTGAGCACTCCAGAGATTCTTGAGCGGATTACTACAGTTGAAATTGAAATTGTACAAATTGAGGAGTCTATTAGTGCTCAATACAATGAGGCTTCTTTAGCGGTTAACATTCTAAACACTTTTGTATCACACTCTTAAGTGTATTTTGTCTTCCTTGTCAAAAAATTAACTATGTAAATATTTATCCTTTTGCAGGCTGCTGAAAAACTACCTAAATACAATGCAAATGGATCCTTGGAAGGTATGCGCGTACTCATTGATCCAAATGGCAATTTTGCACATTACCGTAATAAGTGAATTGTAGAATATATGCCATCAAATTTCCTTTCTGCAGTATCTAATTGTTGTTGTTTGTTTCTATCTTTGGTTGTTTAATCACCCCAATTTCCCATTCATTATGTTTCTGTCCCTTAGAGTTCATAATCCCACACAATCCATTTGTCATTTTATGTTTGAGTTATTTGCCACATCATTTGTCCATCTAACTTAGGCTGGTCATTAGGATTTTTTCACTTTAAATGATTTAAAATTCGCAATTTTAAGTTTCTTATCTAGACCGATTCTTTGCTGGGTAACTTGCCTAAACACAAGCACTTTAATATTGTTGGACCTTGTTACGAGTAGCAATTTGATATAACAATCCAAGATCAATTGTGTCAGTAGAAATTGATGTATTGTATAATAGGTGGAATAAGCACCTTACCCTTTTGATGAATTGTTTATCACTGGTTATTTTAGATTATTACCTAAGACTGCTGACTATTGGGTATGCACTCTCAAGAGTAACTCTACCGATGAATATATGACTTACCAAAAACAAGGAACTTAGATAAGTAGCTACCTCATTTTCCCCATCTGGTATGTTGGATTTTAGGTTGTTTGAATTCAACCCTGTTAGAATTGGGAGCCATTGACACAATGCTTTTCATTTATGGGGGCCTGGTTATATATATAAGCTTTTGACATTCAGGTCTAGACATTCAATCATGGAGCCATGCTTCGCTGCTTTATATTTGTTTACAGGTATTAAGCAGTCATTGAAGAAGAATTCATTTATCATCACTTCATTTGCTTACGTTTGTGACAGCTATAAATGTTTGGCAAGCTAAAGGTTGAAGGATGTCATGTTCTTTTTGGAGCAAAACACAGATAACTAATATTTTAGAAACTTGAGTGGAGAATCAACATGAATAATAGCAGATATGTTTGCTCCATGATTGCTAAGTTCAGGTGAACTTTGTAGATCTGCTTGTAGCCCAGATCTCTAACTTAATGATCATTGCAGATGACCGTTCTATAGTCATAACTTTTTGGCATTCAGTTCTCGCGTGCAATGATGTAGACATGCGATTTTTGCTCATTTATAGTTGTACACAGGCACTAAGCATTTATTGAAGAGGAATTTATTTATCATTACATCATTGGCATAGGCTCCTGTCATCTGTAAAAGTTGAGCAGGATAATTGTTATGGAAGAAGTCATGTACTTTTTGGAGTAAACTTAGCTAGTCAATATTATAGAAACTTGAATGGAGGATCAACAATAACAAATGCAGAGATGCTAACACCTTGATTGCCAAGTTCAGGAGAACTCTATTGATCTACTTGTAGCCGAGATTGAGATTCATATCTTTTGTGACGGTTCTTGAAAATAGCCTTGGGCATCTCAATTCTCTTTTATTTGATATATGTTGGAGATGACAATTCTATGGTCATAATTTCATAAATTTTTCAGGATGTATAGTTCCATAGGATTTAGATTTTGATGCAAACGGATAAACCCAAGTACATGGAAAATTCATGACAAACTTTTGATTCAATTTACAAGGGCAATGTGCAACAGGTCGCTGTAATTGCTGTGAAGTAATAGTTATATGCTCCAAGTTTGTCCCATATTGTTGAATATGCATATGCTAACAATATCAAGATCATCTAGCAATATCTCCACACTTTGTAAACATGAACAGGAATGACATTACCATAGAAAATGCAAGCTACAAAGATAATTCCATGATGAATAACTTAAGGACATAACAACACAAACCAATCTATTGCCTTGCAAGCAACAGCTAGGCTAAACCCATCACTTGCAGAATACAGAAGTTGTCAGATAGTTGGCAAGTAAATGACACATTTCAGTTGATAATGTAAAATAATCAAAACACCCATTTCTCATCATTCAATTACCGACATGTAAAAGCCTCTACTTAGCACCAGTCATTGATGCCGTCTAGTTATCAGCAATGGTATGTCTTTCTTATGGAAATTGTGTTCCTGGATGCAATCAGCATATTATTGCCGTGTTACACGGGACGCATCCCCTAGAGTATGGTGATGTCCCGGACGTCCCAAACGTTTCGGGGACTTGGGGACTTAGAGGGGACGTCCCCTATTTTTAAAAAATCTTTTGAAAGTTTTCTGATGTTTTTACTTTTAAAATGTTGCTATTTTAACCAAGAACATTAAATTACGATCTTGAAAGCACCTAAAATACATTAAACATAGTTTAAATCCTTAAATTTCATTGAATACAATTAAAATATTAAAATATTAATTTTTATATATTATTTTAATAGGCGTCCCCCTGCCATCCCCAAAACTTGGGAATTTTTTGCCGTCCCGGAAACCCCGTCCCTCCGTCTCCTGTCCCCTGTCTCACAGACTTAGGTAACTATGTATTATTGTAATACTAATGCTTTAATCACAATAGAAGCGGTGTCTTCTTCCTCATCCTGTCGTTCGATTCTAACCATGTATGTGAGGATAATGTGTTGCCATCCACAAGTGTGTAATCCAGAGATCGGACTTATTGATCAACTTTTTGTTGCTGTCGTCTCGAATTGTAGTCTGGCTGGTAATGGGTTGTGGATTGTAACATGCCCTTCTACAATCCTCCAGTGATCTTAAAAGTGATTTTCTTGTGGGGTTCTCGTTCCTAGATTGTCAAATTTACCAAGCAGGCTATTTGATTCATATTAAAATATTATATTTTTTATGTACATGGCTCAATGCATGGATTCTTCAGAAACAAATCTGCTTTTCTACTCTGGCATGCTCTGATAGAATTATTCTTAATCTAATTGTTAACCTTACCATGCAGTTCAAGTTCTAAGTCGACAAGGTTGGCTTTGATTATTTGCACTTGTTCATTGCTCATAGGGCAAGTGCCCCTGCATAGCTAACCAGGTCCAACCTAAAAACGCCTTGGGGCACTATGAAAGGTCATGTGAAGAAGTCTAGTGGACTTATTAAAATAGTTCTAAGCACCATTAGTGATAGCTAAGTAGACACAACTTGCCTACAAAGTTAGTGAGGAATGAGTAGCACTTCACAATGTTAGCTAATGACAACTTTCCTACTCTACCTTTAGTGATTTACAAGGAGAAATGAAATTCTTTTTTTTTTTTTTTGGAAAAAGGTGAAGTTGTATTATAAAAAGAGGAAGTACAACAAAATAAGAAAGACAAAGACGATCACATGGATCAGACTATGAGAGTATAATTACAAGGAAGAATCATACGAAAATAACAACCAAGGAGATTAACTACATACAATTTAATATGACCAATGGCATAGACACCATCATGTATGCTAAGGAGGGATCAATTGTCGTGAGCAAGAGAAAATGGGAAGCTTTCCTTCCGAAGCTGGATGGGTAGCCTAGGCTTAGCTTAAAGAAGAGGGGTGAAGAGTGAAGTATACAATTTTTGAATTTTCTTCATTGTAGGCCCCAATTGTAGTGATGTAGTCGTGGTTAGGGTTCCCGATGAAGGGGCACCTTACACCACACAACCTATATCAAAGTTAGATCTCACCCAAGAAAGATCTTAGGCACAACTCGAACAAAAAAACAACAAAGCTTCTTCTATCAATGCGAGGAAAGATTACAAATTTCAGCACAATGGTGCAACACTCCAATTATAGTCTTACAAAAAGTCTCTACAAAAATTCTTCCAAGAATTCCAATCCTAGACATATCCTAAACTTGTAGACTCTGGAAAGCTTCTACAAAACCACACTTAGCTCAATTTCTCCAAGGACAATCAACTCGATTCCTTGCTCTTGGGAATCGAGGTTTACAATCTCGTAGGTCCCTTCTATTTATAGAAAACTATAGAAGCTTCGGTGGGAAAACAAAGATGCCTTAGGTAAAGATACCTCATAGAATAATTTTTGCATTTCCCTAAATCGCCATTGATTTGTCTGGAAGTTCCTCTCCATTGGATCAAGATCAATCAGATCATTTGGTTGGTCCCTAGCTATGATGGATGAATCAAAAACCACGTGTGCCCCCTATTAATTGTATTGATGTTGGAGGGGATCCTATTTGACATAGATCTCATCATTGAAACGAATGGGTGTGATTCTGCATGAATACAAAGGCTTTGTGGCTTTGAGAGTGTTCGACAACTTACGAGTGTTTTGGGGTGCAGGTAAGCATCAATAGTCTTGGTTAAACATTGGTTGTTTGTGCAAGGCGTGCGTGGCTTTAGCGCACAAGTCTAGTGTTTTGCGTCTTGGAATGGTGTGTGGCATGGGAGTCATGTGTGGCTAAAGCATAGTGTTGTGTGGCTAAGCATAGTGTTGTGCAGCTAAGTAAAATGTTGCACGACATGGGCAAGCTTGGGTGGTTTGGATAAGCTTGCATGACATGAGTAATGTTGTACAACTTTGACATTTTGCACGACAAGTTTTGTGTGGTTATGATAGGCTTTCGCGGTAAGGCATTGAACTTTTGCACAACATACTTAGGAGTGGCGTGTCATTGTGTAAGTCTTTATTTAGTAACTATAAATATATTTGGGTGACGTGAGGATTGCTTGTGAACTCGGAGCTCCCGCATCATGTAATTGTTTGTCACTTGGGGAAGGGAAAGGGGGTTTGATGAGCAGACTCCAGCATTGTTGCATTAATTCTTCATTCTTCATTTTCCTCGAGGGTGATTGTGTTGATAGTATCCACCATTTTTCTTGTTTTACCACAATTTTAGTCTATTGTTCCGCACAAGTTTGGAGAGTGTCAATTCTTTCATGCTGTGCAAGGGTGATCTGTGTTAGCATAGAGAGAGCAGTTTCCGTAATAGTATTATGCACTCCTTTAGGCTCTATAGTTTACCCAAGGGTTTTCACCATGTCAGAGATATTCAGCAAATCCTTAAGAACATTTTCATATCAAGATTTGATTGGGGAATTATGAGTGGGGGCTGATATGTGAGTATTATGAAAGTGCTGGGAATATTTTGGCCATGAGCGTGGATGGGCTTGAAAACTAAGCCTTCATGAACAAAGTGGGGCAATTAATTATAAGGAATGTTTTGAGCAGGAATGACTATGGGACATGGCACTGAAGCCTAACAAAATTAGGATCAATGCCAGGTTTGTGGAAAAGAGATTAAGAGTTGAAGAAGCTTTTGTAGGATTCAGTAGGGGATTTTTACAAAATATAAAGGTGTAGAAACAGGAGTGGAGGCCATCACCTTTGTCAAAGTGACTGGGTAATATGAGAAGGTAAGTCCTCCTTAGAGCTGCCTTGCATTGGGAATCTTCCTGCATGCTGTAAACTTCATCATCATCTACTTGAATAAGATTGCTGATTATTCATTATGTTGGGAGGTGGTTATGGAAAGTTATGCTAGGATTTTGTTGGATGAGGAGTTCTTTGCCTTATTCTTTCCCTTATATAGACTTTAACCCCTCTCTGACTGAAGTGTCTTGGTTTAGACTCTGCCTGTCGCTTACCCCTATTTATAAGCAGATATGTCCTCCTTTTTGGGTCCCCAATTTTACTAACAACAAAAATATTAAGTATGGTAGGTGAAGTCTGATTTGGATTAGATTGTAGCAGGTTGTAAAGATTTTGACATGTCTCAGAGACAGTCTTTAAATGTAGTGCTGCTGTGAGAATTGCTTTGTGGAGTGTAGTTGTTTAACTATAGAACCCTGAAGGATGGCGGAAAGGGGAAGGGGGAGCAGAGATAGTAAGCAGTCAATCTTGCATTCCTTGACCCTTCTGGTTACCAGCTTGATTTTTAATGAGCAGCTCATTGCTTCCATCCTCCACGCTTTGCAGTATTCAATTATTCCAGCTATGGAAAATTGCGATGTAGCTAGAGGAGAAGAGATTTGTGTCAAAAAGAAAACAATCTCCTGTTTACAGTTTATGTCATATGATGACCCTGCGAGAATATATATCGATCTGATTTTTATTATTGCCTTGCCGTGAAGGCCTCAAGTTTCATTTGTCTGCATTGTGGATGGGTAAAACTATTCTAACATTGGAGACAAACAGGGGTTAATGGGCCATCAACAATGTCTATCTGGTAGATGTGCACAAGGATGACGACGACCTACCTTCACCAAGCATTTTAAACCCAAGGACTTCAGTAGAGTCCACGCGGCCTCCAAATTTTAATTTTTCTACCTTCTTGGTGACCCACTTAGAGCATTTTATTTTGATGTTGATGCTTCTAGCAGTATTTTTGGACTTTGAACATATTCATGATTATGGTTATGTTGTACTAGTGGGCCATGGTATTATTAGAAGGGTATTGTTGTTTGGTTCTTCCTATATTTGTCTGTTTCTTGATGTGGCACTTATTTCTCAAGCACGAACCCTATCTCTCTCACATAGGAACAAGTTATGTGTCTCTTTACAATTTGTTAGAAAGTCTTCCCTTTCACAGTTACTACTTCTAATAGATTGTAATCTTGTTTACATATCAATGGTCTTTAACCTGGGAAAGGAAGGGGTGTCGTCCTTCTTGTATTCTTTTCTTCATTTATGTATTACTTTTCGTCCTCCAAAATTAGCATCAAGTAACTTTTAGAAGGATTAAGTTACATAAGGGCTTAATGTTGGGAAATGTGACTACCATCTTCAGAGTTGTGTTGATAAATTGGAGACATTGCATTTCAACTTTATCTTCCCTCTTATGGTACAAATACCAGTCAACTTTCTGTGTTTTCAGCACGCACATCAATATTGCAGTCATGGGCTGATTTTTATTTGTGCGCACAGTGTGTATGATGATGAATACATATCATTCAATTGTGAGCTGTTCTAATAAAATTCTATGTCAACTGTAAAATTACAGAAATAGTACTTTTCACAAAAGTTTGTTAATCTCTTTATTTGGAATGATGGTTTTGCATGTACTTGGACAGGCAAAAAGATGATGGTTGATTTAAACCCAGATAGGACAATTGTTCCTTTTAAGGTATGTTTAATGCATGTGATGTTTTTATAATTTACATGAAGGTCTCTTTGTACATCATTTATATCCAATGCACAATAGTAGCTTGTCCATTATAATAAATTTTTGGATGAGGATTATACGAACTATCCACAGGATTGTCTCATGATGTGGGTATGATCTTATGTTAGCCAAGAAGAGAGTCAATTAATGACACCCCACCTGTACAAGGAGAAAATTCAAAGTAAGAACTTCTATCCTTCCACAGATGTTATGCAATGAAATGAAAATGTGCTGCCCTGTAATTATGCACTAATTGTGTTTTCTATGGTACAAATTTGACATATGTATTTGATATCATCTGTGCACTTCTTTTGGTCAGAGTTCAGCTTTTAAAAATACTGGAGAATCGAAAAATAGCCTTGCAGAAAGAACAAGGAATGGCCTATGCACGAGCAGCGGCTGGCTTTGATAATGAACACATGACTGGTCTGGTCTCATTTGCAGAATACTTTGGGGCTCTTCGTCTGAGGTACTATTACCTGAACTTCCATAGAATTCTATTGAAATAATATGCAGACATGTAGGAAAATCAAATGTTGAAAATGTTACTTCTGAGATCAAAGCAGAAGAGAAGGCTTCCACGCACCAGATGCAGGATTTTGAAAAAATAATATTATGCATTTGCAACTTGCAAGCATATAAAAATATATATTATGACTTTGCTATTATGTTGATTTGAAGCAAAGATATTTTCTTGTGGGTGGTGGAAATTCATCTCTAATCTGAGAAACACACTGGTTGCACGCTCAACAGAAAATCATGTTTGAACATCATGGATATGTATAAGAGAAAGCAAGAAGCTGGGCTGTGGTTGGAGGAGATGGAAATGGCAGCTATGGAGGATAATGCTTCTCTATCTGAGATGTCTTTTGCTGGAGCTTCTGGGATCATGCTAAACAGCAACTCTGTTTGTCAGTCTATGCTTCCTGCTGCTTGTGATGATCCTAGTAATCTTAATGAATTGAATCAAACTGCAGGCATGCAGGTGCACATGGGAACTACACAAACTTAAGTATTAATAGAGGCAATTTTAGCTGCTCTCATCTCTATTATGTGAAATATCTAGAACTGTAAATGAGTTCCCATTTAGGTAATCACTGACTAATTGCAATGGTTTCCTGACAACCAGATAACAGGATACCCACAAGTACAACAATGCAAATTCCTATGGGAATAGCTGGAGCTAATGAAAATATTCAACAATCTACAGTGCCTGTATGGCCAGGTCAGCCTCCAAAATATGTCCAGAATTTCCAATCTCATATGGTTGGGCCTGGACCTCCACTGCAAGGTTTCCATGGGCTTCCAATGCAGGGAATTCAGCTTGGTTCACCCTATTATCAAAGCTATCCTGGAAATTCATACTGGCCGCAATTCATTGAGAATCCTATCTTTGGTCCACCCCAGAGGACAGAATCAAGTGGCATGTCTAATGTATCTGCAGGCTCAAAACATTATGCAACAAACGGAACAGAGGAGGGAAGCCCAGTAAGTCCAAAATCTGCCTCATTATCTCAAAGCTTCACAGATCAAGGTGGACATTGTGAGCTGGAGAAGGAATGTATGATCCAACCTCAGAAGAGCTCACACAGAAGATCCTCTCACCGGTCAAGTAATAAGCACTCTGGCATGGTAGTTATTCGCAATATCAATTATATTACTTCAAAGGGACATGATGGAGTATCAGAGGAATCAGAGTCTGAGAGTGATAGTAATTCTGAAATTATAATTGATCTTTCTGATAAAAAGCAAAAGAATGCAGGGGTTGCCAAGAAAAAGGGGTTCTCGTAACCATATTGTTGATGGCTGTAATTCTAATGAGAAAGATGGAAAATATGAAGTCAGCACAGACAACCGGGTGGAGAAGGCGACAATTCAAGCTGGCAAGTCTTTCAGACTTGCTTATTGAAAGAAAAGCGAATCATCTGAAAATGAACCAAAGAATGACAAAGGCAATGCTACTCACACAAAAGGCCAGATTTCAGTTGAGCCAGAAATGGATGCAAAAGTTAAAGAACACATGAACACAGAAAATTCTGATTTGCAGATGATATCTGAACTAGAAGCCAACAATGGTGAGCCTATGTCAGAAATCAGAAGTACCATGTCAAAAGAGCAGTTGCTGCTTCCTCAAAGAGCTAATTCAACCTGGGTTGAAAAACATGCTGTGATGGGTGCTGAGAGAGAGAAATTATCTATTCATAAAAAACCAATAATAGATGACTCAATTGTAATTTCTGAACAACACAGTGAAATGAAATTAGCTCATACAGTTTCACAGTGGGATACAAGTGACAATATTGAGCACACAATCAGTAGGAATGACGATCACTTGCACACAGGGATACGTCATGGGCAGTGTTTAGTAGATGATTCTTTCATGGTTTCGACCAGATCTGTTCCACAGGAGCAGGCTAATATTGAATGGAAGACACAGTTAAGTATGGATTCTGAGCTTCCATTCATTGATAAAGGACAAAGTTCTTCTAATGATGCCCCTCAAAATAAATCAGAAACCTCCATTAGCTGGGAACCGGCTGATTTGTTCATGGTGCGGAGAGAAATTCTGAAAGAGATTCTCTAGGTCAATCATGGAATCCTGCCATTGATAATGATATCCAGGAGTTAGTCAACATTGTTGATCATAAGTATCCTGAGGCAGAACTTAACGGTGATGTGAGTGAGGAAGAGATTCTGAAAAAAAAAGCAGAGTAATGCATATCTCAAGGAACTGCCAGAAATGAAAATTTCAAGCAAGAAAGGGCAGTTGAAAGAAACCGAAGCTCTAGCAAAGAGGAAAGCTGACACGACTGCAAGGGGCGGCAAAAAAACAAAGCTAAGTCCATTGGCTGAAGCACAATTGCGTGCTGAAAAGTTACGTGCCTTTAAAGCTGCCTTACAGAAGACCAAAAATGAGAAGGTAGCCATGATGTTTCTTCTTCCCACATCTGCTAACCTCTTTCTATATAATATGGAGGGTGATTTAAGTTTCAACAGCCAGTTTATTCTAGCTGTGTTGTGTTGGTCATTGTTTAAGCACTATTTTTCTCAATAAGACATATAATGCTCAATGCTAAGTTGCTAACGAGTTTTTTGTTGGAGAATTTAATGAATTCAGGATGAGGAGGATAGGAAGCGGATTGAGGAACTAAAGATGCAGCGACAAAAAGGATTGCTGGAAGAACAATGTCAGCTGTCAATAAATCAACTTCCAATTCTTGTTCCTCGAGGCAGCAACTATTGAAGCCTACAATTACAGGGAAACTATCATCAAGTATGCAAAAAGACCGAAGTTCTAATAATCTAAGCACTGCACATTCTCTGCCTCGGCCAATCACAAAGATTTCAAATGAAGCAATCAAAAGATTGAGTTCACATAAATCCAAGGCATCCGGGGATGCCCTTAGTCAATCTGTCTCTCCTCGGGTGATACTCAGAAAAGAAAATTCCAATGTCTCAAAACAATTGAGGTCAGTTGTTCAAGCAAAACAGATTCCATCCAATATGAAGAACAGTAAGCAAGTTGATCCTACAAAGGTGGGCATAAGTGGTAGCCTAAAAGCTAATGGTGCATTCCCTGTGTCTCCCAAGAATGTTGAGAAGGTGTTCCCTCGTAAAGCAGAGCAGTTGAGTTCCAATGGGTTAAATGTACCAAAAAAGAAAACAAAGAAAATGGTAGTACGTCTGATGTCAAGAAGAACAGTGACCAAGGTTTAACTCTTCAACAAGGGATAGAAGGTGGCAAATTAAAAACAAAAGGCACCGTGTCACATTCAACTCCACATTCCTCAGTTAACTCTGACTTGAAGAAAAAGTCAGCTGAAGCAAGAAAAAAGCCTACAACCAGTTAGCACATCAACAGAGAAATCCATGCAGAAATTTGTCTGGATTTAAATGACGTGTGGAAAGAACGCCCTTCCCAGCAGTGAAGGAAGTAACCTGGATAATGGTGTTGCCAATATGAAGTCTAAAGAGAATACGGGCGTCAAATTCAAAAACTCTTCCAAGGTAACAGAAATAAAAACCAGGTAAAAGCTTCAGAATCAGATGATGATTCTAGAGAGCGAAACAAGGGAATTTAACCAATTCAGCCCATATTTCAACTCAAGAATCTACCTTCAACAATGTTAAACAAGCAGAAGTGAATGAGCCTAGAACACCAGAATGTTCGGTAGATGATGGATTTGAAATTATTAAGGTCTCTGAAGCTGTAATAATCCCTCTTACTGAGGTGGCTATGTCAGGCTCTCCCAGTTACAAGCAACTTGCAAGTCAACAAAGCAGCTTCAAAGTTTCATCTTTTGTGCCTGAGAGATGTAATCCTGAGGATCATGATAAAGCACCAACTGCCCCTGTCCCATCTCTTGAAAATTCACCTTCTGAAAGCTTAAAGTTTTGTACTTCCAGTGCACCTGTAACACCTGAAAATAGTAGTGCAAGGGAAGAAGTGTTTACTCCCAGGTTAAATGTTTTTGGATCTAATGATCCTCATGTCATTTCCTCCAGTTATCCAAGTGCAAATCCAGATTTACGGAATGTAATCAAGTCTTCACTATCAAACTCTCCTGTAGCTGATGATGGTAAGTCAGATTCACTGAATTCACGTAAAAGATGGGGGAACTCAGAAAACAGTGCCAAAGGATTGAGAAGATTTTGATGTTTGGCGAAACCGCAAGTTCTATGGCCCCTCCATCAGATGTAGTATCCTCCTGGAAACAAGTCAAGGTTAACAAGAAGAGCAACAATTTATTAATAGCAATGGCAGAAATGAGGTGGACAACTAAGGTAATAGCTACAATCCTAACTTCTGTGCTTGAAAAATCAGACTAGTGGGATATCTCTTTATATGCTTATTGGGTTTTACCAAATCTTAATCTAGTAGTTTCTCATAATTACTTAATTTTCTGTTATACACTTTTTGTATTGCTGAAAGTCAATGTATCGCTATTTTATTTGAGAAATATAAATAAAAGGGAAACAGGAAACAGTAAAGACACTAGAGATTGTTTTTGCATTTTGTTGACAACTGAGACTCTTAGAAATGAAAAACAAGTGCTTCTACAACTCTCCTCGATCCAGACCTGCAAAATAAGTTACAAATGGATGCTGATTTTTTGACTGATCAATGGGGGTTAAAAACGGGTCCACCACCCTTATTGAAAATAGGAAGAAGAAACTCATAAGTGCCCTGACTGCAATTACAGCATTTTGCTAATCACAATTGTCAATAACCAAAAACACTAGTGGATTTAAGATATCAATATTTGCAGACCATGAATCACTATCTTATTGAGGTGTTTTCTCAATATATCACTTATAAACTGAATGCAGCCCCATTCTACATACTTTTATACCATGGAAAACACATCCATAATTGACAAAGTCCCTCCTTCAATTAATTTTTGATGGATTGAAAAAACCTTGAATACTGTGAGACCAAGTTTTGTTAAAAAATATTGTCAAACCATTCACGTGCTTTCTGAACTCCCATTTATTGCATACATGTTAATCAGGAAGCCACAAAATCCACATCTGAATCCAATCAGTCTTTATTATTTTAGGTGGATCTTCATAACCTGTTTGAAAGCTGCCATATTGGTGTCTTCTGGAAAAACACTAGGGTTGAATATTATGTTTTTGCAACTTCATTTGCAAAAATAATTCTAAAGTGATTTCAGCAGCCTGTTTGGTGCTAACCCAACAACCATCCCATTTACAAAAGCCACTTTCAATATCTTTGATGGATCTCTAATGTCCATAATGTTTTCCAAGGTGCACTAAAGGGAGCATGCCGAGAATTCCCATATTACCTACTTCTCTATCAGAGCATTCGCAACTTTAATTGTCTGAGAGTTCGAATATTTTGACAGCTATGTTCCATTTTAGCATACATGTGGAGTAATTAGCCAAGTGTGGAGTTTGTGTGTAGTCCATATCCTACAATCGACTTATTCCACGATTCGTGTGCATTTAGAGCAAGTCTAAGAGGACAGTCACAGCCACAACAAAACAAAGTGTGTGCAGATGGCTCACTTTGCATTGTTCTAAGGTTGCAGGTTCAGAAGATGCTCTGGGTACTGTCAAAAGTGGCCGGGTTTGACTTAGTACTATCCAGCTTCTTTGGCAAGCCCATTCTTGGTTTTGAAGAGCCCTTCAACTACTACATCTTGTGTTATCCTCTAAAGGACACTAACAACAGAAGTTATGCCGTTTTGCAGCTTCCATTTTGGTGCAGGCAAAGTTATACTTGAAATTTTCTCAATTTCAGATACTCCACCTCGGCCACTGACAGACAATTCCTGAAGTTACTATCAAGTGAACAACAGCAGTTCCAGCTCCACACCATAATAGGTTCTTTTCAGAAGCTGGAAGCCCAAAATAGACAAAATTCTTCATATCTCTAAATGGTATCATCGCTGTATCACAACTGCTTGACCCTCCCAAGGAACCTAATCATCATCATCAACCCATATGCTGTCCATATGTCTGATACTTTTTGCTGCAAAAGGGCATCCTTTTTCCACTAGAACAGAGTGAATTCTCCGGAGGCAGCACACTGAATAATGTTGGCAGTTGCTTTCGAAAGAGCTCAGCTTACTTTAGGGTGGGACCTTAGTGTCCCTTTCCTCTTATATCTCACAAACATAATAAACTCCTAACCATGACATCTTGGACCACATTGGCCAGGCCAGTTTAAAAGTTTTTAGCAAGCCATATGACTGTTTGGCGTGCTCCCAGAACACAATAGTTCCAGTCGATTAATGTAGTTGATAAAATCAGTCGCTTCAAATAAAGAAGGATCAAACATAAGGCAAAGTTTGTTGTCAGAAATCTTACCTTCCACAATCTTTCAGGAGTATTGTTGCCGGCATTGTTGGGTTGCATACATTTAACAACCTCTCCACCTCAAACTCTTTCCAGCTTCCATGGAAACCATCACCCACCTCTCAGCAATAGAGAGGATGGTGCAATTCAGTCTATCTCATATGTTTTTGTAAGTATAGGGGTCGTTCATAAGTTTGGGAGGGTCATGAAGGTACTTCAACATCATGCCTAAAGGACAAAAAGTCACACCAATCTTCTATGTCATCCTATTTTTGAATGGATTCAGGATTTTCAGATAATATCCTTAGCACAGTTGGTCACGAAACCAGAAACCCTGCTAACTTCACAGTGGTAGTGTGTGAAACTTATCCTTTCAAATTTTGGAATAAGGGGAGGTCTTTTGTGAATGACTCTTCTCAGGCGCCAATTTTTTTTTCATTAGATATTTTGATTTCATAGCCCTTATAATGTTCTCTGAATCACCATCTACTTCGACAGCTGTTAAAGTTTTCCTTCAGCAAATTTCAGACCCTCTACCAGGGCAATAGATTCTGGCATGTTATTTGAAGCTCGGGGGACATGTTTAGTGCTAGCTACAAGGCATTTTTTTCGGTCATCTCGAATTACACCTCCCGCTCCAGTGATCCCGGGGTTTCCCCTTGAGGCTTCTTCAAACTTTAGCTGTGCACACCCCTGTTCGGAGGAGCCCACTTAGCCTATGTCCTTTTATCTTTCGTGTTACCAATCTGATTAGTGGGGAAGGTGGGAAGACAATGGATTTTCCATTGTGCCAAGGTCTCTTATCCCTACCACCCAACTTCCCATAATTTAAAGGAATTGTAGAAGTGAAAGTTTCCACAAATACCACCTTTAAACCAGAAATGAACTGCTCCCACAATTTCTTTTTCTTAAAGATCCAGCTTGCATTTGTAAACCTTCTCAGGTGCCAACAGATTAGTGGAGTCCCATCCTTCAAGGTCCCTTAGCCACATTTGACCTATATAGAGTATACTAGCCATTAAGTAGGTTAGAAAGATCAGCCGGGCATATCCATTTTAAGCCTGTTTTTGAAGAAAACCAAGTGTAGGTCTTCTGAGTCAAGGGGTAGTTAAGTGGGGGACACTTATCTCAAGTGCAATCCCTAGAGTAAGTTGTTTCCTTCCATTATAGTGCTAGTCTAGAACTTTCTGGAAAAAAATGAAAGAGAAGAAATGCAGAAGGGGTGATACAACAAGATATTTTAATCCTTTCCTCTACTTGATCACAACACAAGAAAACTAAAACATGCAGAACTTATTGTTTAATTGACACAATGATAATAGAGCAAAGATGATCTAACCTAAATACGAAAATGGAGCCAGATAACATGAGAAGAAAGCTGAAGGGAAATTCACCACAACACCTTTTATCAATCACATTGGATACACAATTGCTCTCTATTAATTCAAAGGTACTGGACATTATTCTGCATGAATTTGAAACCTAGGCTATAGTACTGCTGAAATAAAAACAGGAATTCAAGCAAATTCAAGGAAAGATGATCAGAATATAAAGACACTCTATTTATTACAAATCTAGAGGAAGATGAGAAGTGTGCAACATGCACCAACTCTAAAATTTTATAATTATCCTTAGATAATAATATTATCCATTCTCATCCTAAATAAAATATTGTTCTAATTCTTCACTCAAGTTCCATCAAATATTTGAAATTTAAAAGGCTAAAATAGCTTTCAAATCCGCCAAAATCTCATTAAAAGAACTCCTTCAATTATTCTTTTAATTCTTTTATCCTCACGTGGACACTCCAAAATTAGCTTTTAAAGTTTGTCCTCTGACTATTTTAATATTAAAGCTTTAAATAAGCTTTTAAATTTAAAATTGGTGCATATCCAAATATATTAAAAGCTTGGCAAAGCTTTTATTTTAATTAATAAAAGCAAGACGCTCTGATTGATTCTCATCCACTCATTGCATTCTTTTAATTCTCTTTAAATTAATTTAAATAAATTGTCACAATTATCTTTATCTTATATGTGTGCAATATTTAAATTGTGTAACCGATATATTTAAATTATGGATTTAAATTCGAGAATTAAAAGGTTGAGAAATCAGGCTAACTTAGAAATATTTTGTGATCATCAAACTACAATTTTTTTTGTAATATTATTAATGACGTCCTTGCATTGCCCAAGGAAGTTCCATAGATAAGAACCTTTTATCCATTGGTTACAATTGGATACTATTTCCAATAGGAAGAGGAAGATTAACATAGGTTTAAAAACAGGCATAATCTTCGTAGCAAAACTGGAAGATGCCCAATCCAAAATGGATGACATATATCTCATCAAAATGTAATAGAGAATGAACAACATTTGTTTGTGAGGAATACCTTGTTTGAGTACCCTCCCTATTGCACCAAGAAAAAAATTAAGGATGAATGTTTTCTTTTAAATATTGTGGGTATGTCATTTAAGATAATACCCAGTTACCAAAGGTTGCGAAGTCCAACTGGTGAAGAATGCTTGCTCACAAAGAGCCCACCGAGGTTCTATTTCCAGAAGGTACCAAAATAAGGGATGAGGCCAGGTGCAAGTCCCGAGCGACTTCAGCAGAGCAGATATCGCTCAGTACCTTGGCACTAAGTCAAAGGAGACAGATTAATAGTGCACCCAATACCTATGGGTTGGTTTGTTCTCCAACCAAAGCAAAAAGGAAACACCCAATTGATAAAATAAAATGGTTATGGAATTCCTATTCAAAAGCCGAAGTCTGCATTCTTGGTTGGATCTGTTTCAGTCATAGTGTTTTAACCAAAATGACTCCATTTAGGCCTGTAACAGTAACTACAAATTGGCAACAAGTATGTCTACAACCTTACTATCATATTATCTGCAGTAACTACAAAATTGGCAACAAGTATGCCTACAACCTTACTATCATATTATCTGCAAGAGAGTTTCTATAAAAACTCAAACATTTTGGAGAATATTGTCAATTGGAGACACTTTACAGATTGATGATGTTTTTGACCAATTATATAATCTAATTTATACATTAAGAAAGAAATGGGTTGATGGCTGGAAGATAAAAACCTAAAGTTTTCTCTTCAAGCAACTACAATCCCTTATCTAAGAGGAAAATTGACAATAGAAGTTCTAGAACCCAATCCAATATCCTAAAAACATTATAGCTATGTAATTTTTAAAGTTAAAAAAGATCTAATGAACCAAACAAACACTTCCAATTTTCACAAATAAATATAATCCTGTGTTGCAATCTAATGAAAGCTTAAATGTCCTGATGCTTGTATTAATTAATATTGTTGTTAACAAATTTTGAGTAATTGGAATGAGCTATCTTCGAAGCTGAGAGTGGTGGGTTGGATGACCTTCAGTGACTTTCTAGTTTGTTGTTTTCCCATTCAGCTGAGCTTATTGGGCTTGATGATGATGAGGATGATGTTCGTGGTTCTTTTGATCTGATGGGAAGCAGGTGGAACCTTCAAATATAGATTTGTTAAATTGTAAATTAGCTCATTATGTAGAAAGGAAAAATTGGTTGTTGAATGCATCAATGCCACAGTTTGTGTATGTACTATGTATAATAGATAAGGTCTTATTTTATCATAATTTATGGTGGACAAGTTTCTACCATCATGTTTATGGTCTTTTGTT